>QFEC01018255.1:0-27807 GCA_003316585.1 Gomphus bonarii | reverse complement strand
GTAGCGGAGTCCAATAACAAGTAATAGAAGGGGGAGAAGTGGAAAAATCATGACAATAAATGAGTCTCTTTGTTATAATATTTGTGACTTGGCTGAGGATGAGAGTGGGACACTCCCTCATGAAATCACAGATCCTGGCTTCATTTCAGAATCCCTGTGGTACTCCTGCATGCACTGGGAATTTCATCTTCTAGAAGGTTTGTCCCCTAGAGATCCATCAATGATGCTAGACTATCTCTCCATATTCATCAATAAGCATTTATTGAACTGGTTTGAGTGCCTTGGTCCATTTGGCAGACTAGAATCTGGTATCAAATCCCTTTTGCAGGTAAAAGAAGCAATATTTGTGAGTACACTGTTTGCAGATGAGTTCTAGCTCAACAAATTGACAGAAATACCAGATAACAGACAATAAGTATGGGTTGCAGCTCAATGATGCTCATTAATGCCTCCAGATGGGATCTGAAGCCATAACCCATCACTGCATCACTGCCTCAACAACTAATGCTCAGCCTTAACATATATTCCTAAATTATCCCTACTCAGACAGCAATATAGGATATCAATATGGACATTCATATGTAGCATACCTCAAGCTAAAGTTATCATGGGTCTGGCAGGTTCATGGGGACTAACATCAGAGCATTTTATATGACACCATGCAGAAGTAAACTCTGTGATGGTCTCCAATGATAGCAACTTGGTTGTGTCTGGGTTGGATAACAAGTCTGTTTGTGGTTGGGACATGGCTAAAGGAGAGATGGAGTGCATACTGGTGAGGCATTCAGACTGAGTTTGGTGTGTTGCCTTCTTGCACAATAGGACATGTATCATGTCTGGTTTGCAAGACAAGTCAGTGAGGATCTGGAATGCAAATATGGGAGAGATGGTGTGCATATATGAGGGACATTCAGATGTGGTTCTGTGTGAGACTTTCTGACCTAACAGTATGCATGTCATGTCTGGGTCATGGAAGTCCATCTGGATCTGGAATGCTGATACTGGGGAGACAGAGCTGGAACTAGAGGGGCATTCCAATTGGGTGGAGTCTGTGGCTTTCTTGCCTGATGGTACATGTGTCTGGGTCAGAAGATATGACAGTATGAATATGGGATGCAATGACTGGAGAGACAAAGCACATACATATTGGAGTGGCATTCAGATTGGGTGAATTCCATTGCTTTCTCACCTGATGGGTCACATATTGTGTCTGGTTCCAGTGACCACTTGGTCCATATCTGGAATGCCACCAGCAGCGACGTGGAGTGCAGATTGAAGAGTTATCCAAGTGCAGTGATGTCTGTTACCTTCTCACCTGATGCCTTACAAATTGTGACTGGCTTGAGTGAGTCTTATATCTGCATCCGTAATGCACAGCCAGGAAGAATAGAGCATGCCCTGAAGAGATATATGAGTGTCATGTTGTCAGTTGGATTCTCACCTGATGGGACAGCTCTGTGAGAATTTGGCATGTGAAGGATTTAGAGACAGAACAAGAACCAAGTTCAGTCTCACATGCCACATCACATGGACTGTTCAAGATATCTCATGGTTTTTGTGTGATTCAGGGGAAGAGAGAACATGACCTTATAGGACATTCAGGTCAGGTATGGTCAGTTGCTTTCTTGCCTGATGGTGCCTGGGTCATTTCTGGGTCTGCAGACAACTCAATTTGGATATGGAATGCCACTACATGAGAGGTGGAGCATGTGCTAGAAGGTCATGTGGATGAAGTGAATTGTGTGGCCTTCTCCTCTGATAGAAAGCAAATCATATCTGGTTCAGACAACAACTCAGTGTGGATATGGAGTGTGGGGCTACAGGCAAGTTAAAGCACACACTGAAGGGCCATTTAGATCTGGTGTCATGCATAGCATTTTCACCTGATGGTATATGTATGGTTTCTGGTTCAGCTGACCACTCTGTCTGTATTTGGAATGCAAGGACTTTGTGGTTAGAGCACATACTCAAGGGACATTCAAATTCCATGTGATATCTTGCTTTCTCAGCTGATAGTACACATGATGCATGATGTGTCTGGATTGTACAAAAACTCAGTCCAGATATGGAATATGACTATGGGGACAGCAGAGCATATACTCGAGGGACATTTATTTTGGGTGACATCCATTGCCTTCTCCCTGGGATGGAACACAAGTTGTCTCAGGTTCATTAGATCAGTCAGGTTGTATCTGGAATCTCATCACCAGAGAATCCACTCCAGTTTCTGAACATCCATCCATCCCATTGTCAGACAGAAGCTGAGTTATCTACATCTTCCCATGTGTGTTTCAACTTGTCACCCCAGAGGAGCATTCTGTGTCCCTATCTTGGGACAAGGACTGGATTCTGACAGACCATCCATTTGAGTCTTGCTAATCCATTTGAGTCTTGCTATTTCTCACCTGATTTTTATGGCTGTTAATCACATGCATTCTCTTGCTACAAAGTATGTTTTGAATATATTTCAGGGCAGGTTGTTATTGTAGATCTTCAACCTGTTTAGCTTCCAAAATTGTATAATACTGAAAAATATCATTGTTCTCTTAAATATTCTCAATACTCTATCTTCCTCTTATCTGTTCTTGTACACGTGGATTTGTCTCTGGGCAGATAGGCACCTGAGTGGCTATGGGATTGGGAGAGAAGAATTGAGATAGGGAAAGCTATCATAGTGATGGACATAGGAGAACAGGCTGAAAATGATGGGAAATATAAATATATGAGAGTGAGGAGGATCCAATGTCAAATGGAACAAGGGAAAACCAAAAATGAACACATATATCCACTCACTGGGACTATCTAACACAGTCAGATGAGTACCATGCATTGCAACTATAAGAAGCTCAAGGAAAATTAAAATAAAGAAGGAAGGAAGGAGGGAGAACAGTTTCCAATGGTATTATATATGTTCCAGGTAGCATATATGCAACTGCCTAACTATGTGTGGCATGGCAACCCACTGCTTCACTCCCAAAGCAGATTTATTTCCTCTTTCTCTCTACCAATGATTGGATAATGTATTTATGTATAAGTACTATAGTTCAAGCTAGTAGTACTCCAGTCTAACATGCTATATTTCCTGTATGCTCCTTTTTCTGTTTAGCACTTCACTAAAATCCTGATTAGGAATGCCCTCAGACTCATTGTTCAAGATCTGAAATTTCTCAGATAGGTTACTGTTATTATTTGAACATTGCTCACAAGTTTTCAAGCACAGAGACAAGCAGCTTATATTTCTATTGAATTTACAATTTACTCAGAACATCAGTCCAATTTCCTGACATGAGGGCTAAAGAGCTGGTTCACCTCATCAGGGTAGAATAATCAACCCCCAGGTGATTCAGACTGTTTTCCATAGTATATATTGTTGTAAATTGGCAATTATTTCAGATTATATGCATATATTCAACACTAAAACACTCATATCTCCACCATTTTCAACCCCATCACCATGAGATTTTGCAGCGAAGTTGGAGACTATTCAAAGTATCTATATGAATATTTCCACGATTTTAGGAGCACATTTTGGCAGATACCACCCGCACGGCCACGTACCTTAACACCGAGACCCGCGCCGCCGTCCGGACACAAGTAACTTGGCAGAAGCATTTTCTGATACATATTCTATTTCTATATTTTCCTATGACTACAGTTTTCCCCCCTAACTATTTTCCTATACCAAAAAACCCGCACAGTCGTGCATATATCCCGCATTGGGCCGTCTTCTATTTTCACTCCGTCTTATTTTCAGCTTACAAACATTTTTCCATTTTCTTTAAATACTCAGAATGTATCTAGAGAAAATCATACAATTACATTAGAATTCCATAGAGGAAAACTCCCCAGGAATTACCCTTACACTCGAAAATCTCATTCGCGCCGAACTTTCACACTTTCCTAATTAGGACTATCTCGTCGTACAAGTGATCTGAGACCACAGCTACGTTCTCACACATTTCTATTTCATTTCTATATAGTTTTCATATTATTCTGAGTTGTGTAAGACTCACAATTCGCTGAACCGGTGCTTTGGCGCCCAGACCGGTTTCCCGGGACGGCGCCTAAGCGGAGGCAAACCCAGCAGTATATTGATTCAGAGTAGTTTTGAGATATCTCTACATTTTACCTATAGATAAATACAATTTAAATTCCCATAAAATCAGGTCCTTTTGCACCTACTTTTTCCTGCCATTTTTGGGTTTTTACCATTCATATTACACCCAGAAAGAATATACTTACAGGAAACCTAAACAGTAATTTGTCAATCCCCATTTCAACATATATCATAAAGGATCTATAAAACATCTATATATATGTGGATTCATCATCCTAACTAAAAATCCACTCTTAACATCAATATGCACTTACTGAGGCCATCGACCATATTCAGATGTGTATCATGTGGAACAGTCATAGGAAACTCAAAGAGAATATAAAGAAAGAAAAAAGGAAAGATAGGGGACACTTTCCAATATTTTTATCTATTTATAATAGCCCATGTAGCCTATATGCAACTGCCTAACTATGTGTGGCATGGAAATCTGCCGCTTTGTTCCCAAAGTAATCCTATTGTGTCATAATTTCTCCACTCCTCCCCTTTCTATTACTTGTTATTGGACTCCGCTACTCCGCCGGACTATATGTACAGTTCTTAGGTAATTAGTTAAAGCTCAGTCTTGAGCTGGTCAATACACCGACAAGTATCATTGCTCATTTCCCTCTTCTGCTCCTAAGTATTGAAGCTCTTGTCGTTGCTGACATATTGCCTATTTCAATCACCAATTGGATATTCATCTCATGTATAAGTACTATTATTATATTTCTTGTATGCTCCTTGTATTGTCTGGAGTTTCACTAAAATCCCAATTAGGAACCTCAGATAGGTTATCACTGTTATTTGGATGTTGCTCATGAGTTATCAAGCACAGAGATGAGGGGCTTGTATTTCTATCAAATTTACAAGTTACTCAGAACATCAGTCCAATGTCCTGGTACAGGTGTTAAAGGGCCTGTTTACCAGACTAGGCTAGAATATTCAACCCTCCAGTCATACACATCCTTTTCCATAGTATAGACCATCATAAAATCATTTATAAATACATAAATGCACACAGACCAAATACCTAGTTGAAATTCCCATTCCTCACATCAGAGGGTGAATGAAAGATAAAAGGTGGAACAACCCAAAGACAGAATGCTTTGCATTTCATTGCAGCTGTACAAAGGTTTAAGAAAACTTGGGAATGGTGGGAGGTGCATTTGCTATGACATGCACATGCTCATGGGTGGTAGACCATCTGAGAAATACTTCTGAAACAGCTTGAGGTAGTACAGCTCTGCAACCTTAGGGTGAGACCTGTATGTCTGGTTATTGAGTGTTAGAAGTTGATGGCCATAAAAGAAGTATAATCAAGAATGTAGTCAGTTGAGGGTCCATAGTGCATAGAATAAATGATTATAAATGGTAATGCATACATTCAGTTGCTGCAATTCCCTAAGGGTGCATCAGTGTTACAACATCCTCTGGTACTATATATGTGATTAATACATCAGAGTGCATCAGAAATCCACCAGAATGGGAATGTATGTGTACAGTTGAGGGTGTCTTTACTTGCATCTGCATGCTGGCTGATATCCTGGAAGAGGGAGATGGAGTAGACTGGGATGGAGCCTGCTGTGAGGGAGGCAATGAAATGGGAAGTTGCAATCATAGTGCTGCATGTGACAGCTTTGAGGCCTGGAAGTGTACAAGAATATGGAGAAGCAAGATGGGCTTAAGGGGGGTGGGGACAGAGAGATGAAAATTAAGATCAAGATTAAGTTGCAGGTGGAGAGGGTGGAGATGTGGATGTACCATTTTTGATATTGATAACAAATGTCCCAGGGATTGGAATGGTGGGAATCTAATTGCCATGGAGGTTCAGAACTTGTAATCCTTATGGGATAAAGCTTTTAAGAGCAATGGGATGAAACATTACCAAAGAGAAACAATCTTTCAGATGTTACTGAACAAGATAGCACACAGTTTGAGGAGCTCACAAAGGTGAGAAATGTTATAAAATATTCAAAATCTCATAGTAAATAGAGAAAAAGCACAATAACAAATACTTAGAAAGAACACAGACTCCCTCACCTAGTATATGCACTCAGAACTCAAGTAGACATACATACTGACAATCCCCAAAAGAAACTAAGTTGATAGCTTCAATTTTCATAGATACAGCACACTTTAGATACTACATGGGCACGGCACTTTGGTCCTGGGACATGGAAGCACCCAGGCAGTTAGGAGATGGAAGGAATGGAAGGGACTCATAGGGTCAACCCCAGAGTGTACAGACACTGGTCATGGAAGAAATAAGAGATGAAAAGGATAGAAAGGACATACAAGATGACTGGAGGACTTAGGGGCTGAGACAGGAGAGAAAAGGATGCATATATGCAGCCACAGGCATCAGCTAGCATATTGGAACCGATGGACACAACCCAGACCCAGCAGAACCATTGGTATAACAAGAGTACACAACAAAGAGAAGTCCCAAGCAGTTTAAAGAGTTACCAATTGGAAACAGAGACCAGAATACATGACGCAGTGATACATATAGTGTGGGGCATTAATGTATCTATCCCAAAGCAGACGATTTCTTTTTCTTGCTCATAACATGTCAGAATTGCAACTATGTATAAGTACTAGCTTAGGATACACTAAGGAAATCAGTCCTTCTTGCCCATAAAGCAGAAACTGCTCCTTGTCTTCACCAGCGCTTCACTTACATCAATACCGCGTTTCCCACTGAAGGCCTGTTGTTCGAGACCTGAATTTAATCAGAGAAGTTATCAGTTATCATCAGAAGTGTCTCACAAAGTCTTGAGTACACAGGGTCAATAGCAAATTTGTTATTGATTTTACATTCCACATAGATCACAGAGCCAACCTCTTGGTACAGGCGCTAAAGGGCCATATTCACCAGAAAGGATCCCTAGGCAGTTACACAGATATCAGGCAGAATATACTCCCAGATTACAATCCCATTCGATTCCCAGATCATCATTACTAGTTAGAAACCATCCCACACCCCCAGACAACTCTTAATTACAAGGAAGCCAGTGTCATAGTTGACAAGATTAAAAGTTAGAGAAGTAGAAAGTAGAATAGAGTAGTGTTTTTGTTTTTATTGAAAATATTAATGAAGATTTATTTTTTGCTTTTTGTACTTATGGTTTTGAGCAATGTAGAAGAATAAAAGAGGACTCTTTTTGTTTTTACATTGTTTTAACTAAATACTATAATGTTAGGGGATTAAGGAAATGGTGAGACATGTGTACATGAGGGGATGATGCATACATGACATCATACAAGCAATACAATTTATACAGGGATGTTGGATGAGAAATAACAATGGAATATAATAAAGTACATGCATATTGTTAAGTGTGTGCACACACACTCTTGGTTCAGGTGGTTCAGCTCAGTCCAATGAGCTGAGGTTTGGACATGGTGTTGGCTTTGTTAAGAATAAGTATATACAATTATATACATGTAAAACAAACATATGTCCCAAACCCTCATGTATCTCAGACTCACAGTCTAGCAAAGACTTTTCACATATTCACATTCATCATTGGTAGTTACGCATCGAGTTACGAGGCAGCGGCTCAAGCTAAATGCCATCTGCAGTTATAATGGAGTGGACGATCGCCTACCGAGTTGGAACGAGTATCTTCCGAGGCCATCTACCAAAAAGGAAAAGACCCGATATGGACCATAACCAAGCTTACATCATCATAAGCTGATGTTTGAACACAGTCAATACATATGGAGATTAAACAACGAGTCACCTGCAATGACATACAATCATCACAGTATTATCAACCAGCCCCTATACACGTCATATTCTCACAAATCATCCAAGAAAGGAAATAACATGACTGAGCTACATAAATACACATTGTATAAGTAGCCAGCAGTATCTCATAAGAAAAACAGTGATAAAAACTTCTTAAAAAAAATCCTTCAAAGTTATTGACTCGACTCTAAAGTTAAACTAGAAACTTGCATCTAAGCCATTAGGACCAGCCTCGCGTTAAAGGCCATGTCACTCATCACTTATTTCAGAGAGGAATATTTTGGGTAGAATAAACAAAAGTTATAACTTCAGAGAGTCCAACCAAGAAGCTGACAACTCATATCACTCAAACAAAAGGGAATTACTATATTCTTAATAGGCTTCAACATTCTTGTGTTGCCAATCCTCCTGCCCATGCCACTGGATTTCAGATGGATGTTCAGTAGTGGTCTGAGATGCTCGGTACCAAATGGTTGGACTACTAACTTAAGTACTGGTAGCATATGTCTAACTTAGTCGATAATCTGAACGGAGAATACATACATGAGGACTAATTACTTATATAGAGAATGGGGTGCCATAAGATGCAACAACATTGCACAAGGCATGGAAACAAGAATGTAAAGTATGGATGTAAGAATAGTAATATATGAAAAGTGGGTATACATCCCCATACATGTACTGAGGGTAACCAAAGCAAAGCAAGCAAGTAATGAAGAATATAATTGAAGTGTGATGTACCGAGCTGAGCTGAGCCAAACTAAATAGTACTTGTAAGAGTTGGAAGTCTGTAGCTTGTAATATGGTATGTCGGACTTTGGTCGGTATGACAGAGGGAACCAAGGCTTGGTAGATCATACTTTGACACAGATAAACCACAGGTGTTAAGTGCATACATACATGCCCTTAGTTCAGGTGGTTCAGCTCAGTCCAACAACCTGAGGTCAGATGTGGCATCAGCTTCAATGTACTTGTGTTGTGCCTATCTCCCTGCCCATGCCACTAGATTTTGGGTGGATGCTCAGTACTGAATGATTGGATTACTAACTTAAGGACTGATAACATATGTCTAACTTAGTCAATAATCTGAATGGAGAATACCTACATGAGGATTAATTACTTGTATAGAGAATGAGTTGCCATAAGATATGCAACAATGTTGCACAAGGCATGGAAATGAGAATATGGAATATGGATGTAAGAATAGTAATATATGAAAAGCAGGCATACATGCCCATACATGTACCAAAGGTGACTGAAACAAAGCAAGTGAATAGACAAGAATAGAATCAAAGTGTGAGGTACTGAGCTGAGCCAAGCTGAACCAAGTGTACTTGTAAGACTTGGGAGTCTGTAACTTGTAATATGGTACATGAGGACTTTGGTTGGTATGACTGAGTGAACTGGTGCTCGGTAGATCATACTTTGACACTACCTCCCTCTTAATGGCTGAACCCATGAAGCTGGTAAGTGGAGTTTGAACCATTAAGGTTTTGGACACCTATCTGAGGTAAGTGAATTGTTTGGGGGCTGAATTTCCCAGGGTAGTCATCTGCCATCACATTCTTGCCCACCCATCATCCCATGACCCCCCTCCTTCTATCCAAAAATGGGCTATGAAACTGATGAGGAACAGCAACACCTTGAAGCATGCTGAGTCAAGCACCAACACCATTGGGAGGAAAAAGAAAAGGCAGAGTGTGAGGCAAAGGAACATGCTGAGCATGAAGAATGCAAGCACATCTAATGCCTGGAGAGGGAGCAGAAGGAGGAGGAGGAGAGGAAACAGAGAGAGTGGGAAGAGTTAGAGCAGAAGGAGCAAGAAGCAAAGGAGTGGGAGGAGCAAGAGGTGGTCATGAATGCTGCAGCTGCCAATGCCGGGACCAAGGGCCCTGAGGCAAAGAGGGCAGAGGAGGACGATCAGGTGCATCAAAATACACTCAGGAATCTTCTGCTGATCAATATGATTCATGTGCAGGCTCCCCTGAGGAAGGACAAGGGAAGCAGAGAGAGGTGCCAGTACCAAATACCTCGGGTGGGGGTACCAAGCAGGTACCAAGGCTGAGGGGTACGTGGCCTCCCAAGGTAAGTAGGTGTAGTTTTTATTTTGTTTGGTTTTTTACTGATTTTTATTGAAGTCAAAAGATGCTGGGCTAGCAGGGTGAGCTGAGCCAAGTGGGCCCCCATGCAATAATTGCAGGAAGTGGTCTGACATCCACTGTGCAAGCTGTGAAAGGTTCGGTGCAACCTTTTGGTTGGTCGCAAGTGGGGCCAAAGCATCATTGATGATTCCAATGAGGCTGCTAGTGAGGTGTGTAATTAAGAGTGATTCTGGGGTATGGGATGGTTTCTAACTGAAGAATGATCATTTGGGAATCGGGTGTGATCATAATCTAATGATATATGCTGTGTGGCAGCTGTGTAATGGCCAAGGGATCTCCTGTGGTCTATATGGCCCTTTAGCACCTGTATTGAGGGGTCAGCTCTAGTATCTGTGTGAATTGTAAATTCAATAACAAATGTGTTATTGATCCTGTGTGATCAAAACTCTGTGAGACACTTCTAATATTAACTGATGACTTCTCTGAATTTATTCAGGTCTCTAATGACAAGCCTTCAGTGGGAAATGTGATTTTGATATAAGCAAAGTGCCGGTGAAGTCAAGGAGCAATTATTGCTTAGAGGGCAAGAAGAACTAGTTTTATACTGTGTCCTAAGCTAGTTCTTATACAAAGTTGAGATCCTAATGTGTTATGAGCAAAAGAAAGAAATAAAACTCCTTTGGGATAGACATGTCAAAGTCCCATGCTATATGTATCACTGCATCGCATATTTTGCTCCCTGTTTCTGATCAGTAACCTCTGAAAATGCTTGAGGCTTGTCTTTGGTATGTATCCTTCTCCTTCCAATCGTTACATTGAGTCCTGGGTGCTTCCATTGGTTCCAATACACCAGCCAATGCCCATGGCCGCATATATGCACCCCTTTCACTCCTGCCTCAACCCCTGAGTCCTCTGGTCATTCTGCATATCATTTCTATACCTTCCACCTCTTATTTCTGCCATTACTGCTGCCTGCTTGTTCCAGGGTTGACCCTGTGAGTCCTTTCTATTCCTTCCATCTCCTAGCCACCTGTGAGCTTCCCTGCCCCAGGACCAAAGTGCCATGCCCGCGTAGTATCTAAATCATCCTGTAACCATGAGGAATGAAGCTATCGGTCTAATTTCTTTTGGGGATTGTTGGTATGAGTGTCTACTTGGGTTCTGGGCACATATACTGGGTAGGGGAGTCTGTGTTCTTTCTGACTATTTGTTTTTCTACTTTTCTTCTATGTATTGTATATAAAATGTAAAGCTAGATATTTTATAACAAGGTGGAGAGGCTGAAGGGGCTGAGGGTGGGGCCAGTGAGCATGGAGGTGTCAGAAAGGGCTGGTCTGGTCTTAGGATAGCTTGACATTTGAGGCATTTACATGCCTGTATGAGAGGCAGGTGGGGGCTGTGGAGCAGCAGGCAGAAGCCTTGGAGTTGTTGGCCAGGTCAGTTGACTGTGTTATACAGGAAGAGATATTTCCATACAATATAGTTAGTTAAAAAGGCTAAAACCCAAAGAAAAAGCAAAAGAAAAACACATAAGTAAAAAACACATAGTATATGCATGGGACACAAAAGATACATACTATTTAAAGAGGTTACAAAAAGAATCAACAGGACATCATCATTTCTCTGTTATCTATGAATATTTACATGTATGGTGTGTGCATGACTTTTGGTTCTGGTCCAATTAGCACCTGAGTGGCTATGGGGTTGGATGGGTGGATTGGAGATAGGGAGGATTGCCAAGACTACAGGAACAAAAGGAAAACTAAGAAAAACATTGGAAATAGAAATGAACAAGGGGGATAAGGTCTGAAGTCAAATGACATAAGGGAAAATGGAAAATCAGTGCATATATGCACTCACCAAGGCAGTTTATCACATTTGGGAGCATAGCATGAGCTGCAGATATAGGGAACTCAGGGAATTGAAGTAAAAGAAGAAAAGAAGAGAAAGGTAAAATTGGAAAAGATATTTGATATATTCTGGGTAGCATATATGCAACTGCCTAACTATGTGCAGCATGGAACACCATCACTTTGATTCCAGAACAGGTTTATTTCCTCTTTCAAACTACTAATCATTTGAAATTGTAACAATGTATAACTAGCATAGTTCTAGTTAACAAAATAGCAGTGATACATGCTAAATTGCCTGTCCGCTCCTTGCTCTGTTCAGCACTTCACTAAAATCCCAATTAGGAATGCTATCAGACTCATTGTTTGAGATCTGAATCTTTTCAGATAGGTTACCAACAGTATTACATCATTGCTCACAAGTTTTTGAGCACAGTACCTAACTACATGAATTCCTAACAATTTTGCAAAGTTGTTTGGAGGATCCAACCAATCTCTCAGTACCAGCGCTAAAGTGCTGGATTATCATCTCTGTAGAATATAACATTCCCTTATAATTACAATTTGTTCCACATCATATAGTTCAATCATATGATCTATATAGATACAGAAAGTCTATCCCCACATCTTAATTGTTGGGGTTATTTTCAGAGATTTGGATGGTCCAGTGGGATCCTAGCTAATATATTCTCTGTTAATATATTTTCTATAATTGTGAGAGATATATTGTTTTAGCAATATAAGTCTGTGAGGGTTATCTGGTCAATCTGGCACTTTAGCGCCGGTACCGAGAACCTGGTGCTGATTTCTGGGATACTTGTAAATCCAATAACAATTGGATTAACAGGTTCTGGCACTCAAAACTTCGTGAGTAATGAGTGTGATGTAACTATAACCTATCTGGAAAAAATCCAGAACTTGAACGATGAGTCTGAGTGGGTGTTTGCTAATCGGGATTTTTAACAAAGCGCCGAACAGAGCAAGGAGAGAATAACTGATAGACAATTATTCAGTGTTGTACTAGTTACAAACACTTGTAGTACTTATACATCTCGTATCTCTTAAGCTATTGATGAAGAGAAAAAGGAAATACAAACAGATTTGGCGAGAAGCGGCGGACTTCCGTGTCGTACGAAGTTAGGTAGTTGCGTATGCTATACCTGGGCTATTGGAAATAGAAAAAGATCCTTCCAATTTGTCCTAATCCTTCCTTTTGTGATCCTCTCATGTCTCATATGCTTCCCTACACTAGTAGCATGCTGTAGGACTAGTAGATCCATCGGCGTTCCTTGGTGACGACATGTATGCGCCCATTCTGGTCTTCCCTTTGTCCCAAACCTCTCCAGACCTCTTCCGTTCCATTTCAGTACCATTTCCAATGAATTTCCGCTGTGTCCACTGTTCCTAATGTCCTTTGATCATTCCCTATCTCCATCCCATGCTTTCCGCCCCTTTAGCCGCCGAGGCGCTAAAGTGCCATGAACCGAGCCCTGTACCAATTGTACAAGTAAAATGACCATAGAACCATGGGGAATATAGCTATGAATGAGATTCTTTTTGTGTTAGCTTTGTATTTTAGTTATCCTTGACTTCCCGTGCATATAGCTACCGTTTTTGTACTAGTTCCTAATTATATCTGTTTTTTTAGCTATTTTACTTGTGTACCCATCTGAAAATGGTATCATTTATTTCTTTGTCTATAACATTAATAACACTCTTATTATCAGACTGGCTGGCAAGTGTGCAGGGTGTGATGGTTGGTTTGGGTTTGGGTTTGGGTCCAGATGAGGATAATGTGGAGAAGGATGGGGAAGGAGAGAAGGAAAAGGATGATGAGGAAACAATGGAATAGATAGAAAAATGTATGAAAATTATTTTGTATAAAATTTGATTTGAAAACCAAGTGAACCAAAGTGAGCCAAAGCGAGAGAGAGACTAAGAGAACTAAGAGTAAGATGTGAAAAATGACAAGTGAGATAGGCCAAAGTTTGGGTAGATCTTGGCTTGGTTGAACATGACTTTAGTAAAAATGGGAAAAACTGAGAGGGGTATAGGGTATACAGAGGGGAATTCTAGCATAGGAAACTGTACATACATAGAATGACCATAGGTAGCTAAGAAAATAGACCATGAGTAAAAATAGGAAAGAAAAACTGAATCATATCAAGGGGACCATGGTCCCAGCTTAGCAGGGTAGGCAGAATGAAATTCAGCAATGATCTCAGATGCATGACTGAGTTTGGTAGCAAGCATCCAGGATGTTTCTTCATTGGTTCCTTAATAACCAGCCCATCGGACCAGGTAAAGGAGGTTACAGGGTCTCTGGTGTTATAGAAAACAGCCAATAAGTCCCCAGGAAATGATCTTCTCCTCCTACCCATGCTACCAAAATATTCATTTCAGCTTCGATACTTCACCCACCAGCCTGAAACTTCACAGCGCACCTTTCAAGACGAATATCAAGATATTCTAAATGAATCATGGCGCATATATCCATCTTTTGGATATGTAATATTTTTATATTGAATTTCCAATGCTTACAGGAGAATTAATTCCCCCCTGTTGTACTTCCAATTCCCTAGTGCCCATGAGTCATTCCCCACATTTCTATTAGCTAGTTGGTCATGACAAAAATTCCAAACAGTATCCAAACTCATAGGAAGCATTTCTATTCATTTTCATCATGACCAAGCTGACAGGGGATCAAACTTCTTCCCCTGACCCCTATTTCTATTTCCAACCATTTCAAATCATTGCAAATGATTTCTATTAGTTTACTTGTACAAAGCTACAATGTTTTGACACTATACAATAAGGAATTCTAGTTCTATCCCTTCACTGAGACAATATCTAGAAATATTGTTCTCTTTTATTCTGCTAGCCTCCCAGTCACAGATATCGCACCAGGATCAATCACTCGTCAATATATTGAAGAATAGGTATATTCTCTACCTATTATTGTTGTGTTCTAGTAGCTAGAACCTCCCCAAACCATTTATTTCCTCCTACCTGAAGGTTTGGAGCATTTCAAACTCCACCAGGCATGTGCAGATTCACGTGTCATGCACAATAGTTAGCTCACCGAGATCCCCAAATCTCAACTTTTTACTTCAAAATAAATTCATTAAAATATTCATAAATTCATTCCAAGATATCTAGTCAGAAACCCAACATCTGGCATCAGTCTACCTTTGAATCAAGGATTTTGACTATCTCATACTTGATCTTTCCATCAATTTTGACAGGCGGAGGGGGATTCTGAACTCAGTTTGGTATAATGTTAGAAGTAGCAGGCTCAAGCATTGAGACATAGAAGACTGGATGGACTGCCTGCAACCGAAGAGTGTATGAGTGACTACCAGGTTTGGCTATGACATTGAAGGGACTGAGGTATTTTTTGGCAAGCTTCTTCATCAGCCGAGTAGTATGGAAGAATTGGGCTTTGACAAAAGCAGAAAAACCAATTGTGAATTTGGGAACAGGGAGTCACCAGGTGTCAGGCAATGTCTGATACTGAGATTGAGCAAGACTGATTTGCTCTTCAGGGCTTCATGAAGTTGGCCTAGGTCAACAGCAAACTTGTGGGCTCAGGAGGAAGTGAGGTCTCATTTGGGGTGAACTGTGAGGTTTGGATGATGTCCCTTATTAGCAAAGAAGGGAGAGATTCCAGTAGTAGTGTTCAGGCATTATTGTAAGCAAATTTGGCTAGTGGTAACAGTTCAGACCAGTTGTCCTGTTGATAATTGCAGTAGACTTGTAGATATTTTTCCAGGGTTTGATTTACACATTCAGTTTGACCATCGGCTTTGGGATGGTAACCCAAGGTGAAGTGTAAGTGCATGTTGAGAGCTTTACCGAGTGACCTGAAGAAGTGAGAAATGAATTTGCTTCCTCGGTCAGATGTTATGTGACTTGGTACACCATGCTTTGAAAAGACATGAAGCACGAACAGTTTTGCTAGTTCAGCCAAGGTAATCGTGTCAACCATAGGAATGAAAATACATTGTTTAGTGAGTCTGCAGACTATTACCAGAATAGAAGTGAATCCCAAGGACAGAGGGAGTTGTTTCATGAAATCCATTGAAATAGAATTCCAGGGTCTCTCAGGGATCGGTAGTTGCTTCAGAAAGCCATAAGGTTTGTGTTGTTATTAACAAAGGAATAAGGATGCCTGTCAAAGTACAATCTACTGAGCCTCAATTCACTTAGTTGTACTGGCTGAAGTCCAGCATACCATATTGCAAGTTACAGACTCCCAAATCTTACAAGTACGTTTGGCTCCGTTCAGTACCTCACACTTTGATTATATGCTTTTTTATTTGCTTGCTTCACTTTGGTCACCTTTGGTACATGTATGGGCATGTATGGCCACTTTTCATATATTACTATTCTTACATTCATATTCTACATCCTTGTTTCCATGCCTTGTGCAACACTGTTGCATATCTTATGGCAACTCATTCTCTATATAAGTAATTAGTCCTCATGTATGTGTTCTCAATTCAGATTATTGACTAAGTTAGACATATGCTATCAGTACTTAAGTTACTAGTCCAACCATTTGGTCCCGAGCATCCATCTTAAATCTAGTGGCATGGGCAGGGAGTCAGATGTTCATCTAAAAACATGCAGAGAGCTTCTAGTTCTAATTTGACAGGGAGTACAGAGGTGGATGAGGCATCTTGGTGCCATCTTCCAGGGTGATCTTGAGATTGTAGGGTCGATGTGGTTCTAGAGTCTCAGCTTTTGCTTTGCTGGAGACATCCACAAAATCATGATATTCTTCTGTGAAATTTTCTAGGTCGATGGAGACGGATGGAGCAGAGGAAACCTTAGCCAACTGAGCTGAAGTAGTGTCAATGGCTGAGAGGTTGAGCTGAAAGACTTGCAAACCTTGTAGCTTGCATGCATGCATGAATGTGGCTGCATTAACTAGGGCTATATGAAGAGCTTCCAGCTTTCAGGTGGATCCAGACTCAGGTGAAGGTGAGGCAGTGCAAGCTGGCTTGCCTGAGGCCGTTGGGACATCCATAGACTCCATAGAGGTGGTTTGGAATTTAATACTACCCAGTACCCAGTCAATCAACGGATTGTATCAGGTGAGCCAGTTGTGTCCAAGAACTACCGAAATGGATGTATCTAATGACATGACATAAAATTCTACGGAATGTGTGTGTCCTGAGGGGAAGCGAATAGGTATTTCTACTAATTTGGTAATGACTGAGTTTGTACTACCATCAAATAATTTCAGAGGAATGGGAGGGATAGAATGATTGGATATACTATGATTTCAGATGAAAGTAGATGCTATAAAACTATGAGTGGAACCTGAATCAATCAAGCATTTGAACAGGGTATCAGAAGAACTAGGAATGGAATCGGAAGACAAGTAAACTATTAAAGAGTTTGGATTAAATAAAGCAGAAGCATTGAGCTTAACCTCACTATTAGCACCAGCCAAGTCAATGCAACTCTCAGGGTGCTCAGAGGCTGAAGAGTTGTGGACTATTTTTTTGGCTCTGTCACCTTAGCCAAACTTTCAGCTTTGGTGTCTGAGGCAGTAGCCACCTTGGGGGTTGAAGGAGTAGTTGTCATTCATGCCTTAGTTGATTTTGGGCAGTCTGCAACTTTGTGACTGTCAGTGCCACACAGGAGACAAAGATTATTGTTGATGTGCCACTGGCATTCCTTGGGAAGGAGCTTGCCATCCTTACCAAGGTTGTTTGCATACTCGGGTGGGTTTGGCTAAGACATAGAATTGTCCTTGCCCTTACCCTTAGGTTTTTTTGGGCTGTTAGGCTTGTCCATGTTAGTTGACTTGGGCTTGTCTGACTTTCCTTCTTTTTTTGGCTCAGCAGGACCCTCTTGGGCCTGCTCTGCCTTTCTCTCCCAGTATCTCACATCAATCCACTGAACAACATTTTGGAGCTGGTGGAGGGTCTGAGGCTTGTCTAAATGGACCAAGCCATCCTTGATTCACTTTGGTAGGGCCGTATAGGCCTTCCAAAGCAGAGTGTTGTCATTGTAATCGACAAACGCGCCAAGTCAGTAGAATTCCACAAAGAACCGAGTGGCCTTGTGGTTTTCGTGCATAGTTAATTTTTTGAGAGCAATCTCAGCTTCAGCTTGTTCATCCCAGAAACTGAAGTTGATTTGTAACTCATCAAGAAAGCCATCTAAGTTGGTGGCCCATCTTGGCTCAGTTCAGGGATCGCCAGTGAGATATGGCTCAGAACATTCCAGTGCGGTCCCTTTCAGGTAAGAGATCATGTAATTGACCTTCTGCCTATTGTCAGTAAAGGAATTGGGTTACATCTGGAAATTTATGTTGCACATAAAAATGAAGCTTTTGAGCTTCTTTGGGTCAGCCCCATTTAATGGCTCCAGTTCCCAAATTCAGGCAGTCTGACCATCTTGGTGTTGCTGCTGGGAAGTCTTACCAAGCTTGTCAAAGTACGATCTACTGAGCCTCGGTTCCCTTGATCTTACCAACCGAAGTCTGACTGACCATATTACAAGCTACAAACTTCCAGGTCTTACAAGTATTAATTCAGTTCGCCTCGCCTTGCCTCGGTACATCACACATTACTATATTCTTTATGCATACATGCCCATACATGTACTGAAGGGTTCCAAAGTGAAGTGGGTGAGTAATGAAGAATATAATGAAGTGTGATGTACCGAGCCAAGCTGAGCCAAACCGAATAGTACTTGTAAGAGTTGGAAGTCTGTAGCTTGTAATATGGTATGTCAAACTTTGGTTGGTATGACCGAGGGAACCGAGGCTTGGTAGATCATACTTTGACACCAAAGCTGAAAGTTCAGCTAAGGTGACTGAGCCAAAAAAATAGTCCATGACTCTTCAGCCTCTGAGCACCCCAAGAGTTGTGTTGACTCAGCTAGTGCTAGTGGTGAGGTTAAGCTCAATACTTCCACTTTATTTAATCTGAACTCTTTAATAGTTTACTTGTCTTCCAATTCCATCCCTAGTTCTTCTGATACCCCATTCAAATGCTTGATTGATTCAGGTTCCACTCTTAGTTTTATAGAATCTACTGTTGTCCAAAATCATAGTATACCCACCCATTCTATCCCTCCTATTCCTCTGAAACTATTTGATGTTATAAAAACATCCAGTTTTACACCCTACACACAATACATAGAAGAAAAATAGATAAATAGATAGTTAAGAAGAACACAGACTCCCCTACCATATGTATGTGCCCAGAATCCAAGCAGACACTCACACCAACAATCCCCAAAAATAATTAGATAGGTAGCGTCACTTTTCATACCTACAGGACAATTTAGATACTACATGGGCACGGCACTTTGGTCCCGGGGCAGGGAAGTGCCTGGGCAGCTAAGGGACGGAAGGAATGGAAAGAGGTTACAGGGTCAACTATGGAAGGAGCAGGTCGTGGTCACAGTGGAAATAAAAGCTGGAAGATATCAAAAAACATATGGAAGGACCAGAGGACTCAGGAGTTGAGACAGGAGCAAAAGGGGCACATATATGCAGCCATGGGCATCGGCTGATACATTGGAACCAATGGAAGCACCCAGGAGTCAACAAGATGATCAAAACGACAAGGATACATACCAAAGAGAAGTCTCAAATATTAAGTCATCAGTTACCTTCAGAAGTGTCTCACAGATTTTCAAGCACACAGAGTCAATAACAGATTTGTTATTGAATTTACAATTCATACAGATAGCAGAGCCGACCTCCTGGTACAGGCACTAAAATGCTGTATAGACAACAGGAGATCCCCAGTCGATTACACAGTTACCACACAGCATATATCACTATATTAGAATCACACCCGATCCTAAGAGCACCATCCATCACTTAGAAACCATCCCACACCCCAGAATCACTCTTAATTACATTTGATGGTAGTACAAACTCAGTCATCACCAAACTAGTAGAAATACCTATCCACTTTCTCTCAGGACACACACATTTGGTAGAATTTTATTTCACATCATTAGATACTTCTGTTTCGGTAGTTCTCAGACACAACTGGCTCACCTGATACAATCTGTTGATTGACTGGGTATTGGGCAGTATTAAATTCCAAACTGCCTCTATGGAATCTATGGACATCCTGATGGCCTCAGCCAAGCCAGCTCCTGCTGCCTCACCATCACCCAAGTCTGGATCCACCTGAAAGCTGGAAGCTCTGCATATAGCCCTAGTCAATGCAGCCACATTCGTGCATGCATGCAAGCTAGAAGGTTTGCAAGTTTTTTGGCTCAACCTCTCAGTCATTGATGCTACCTTGGCTTGGTTGGCTAAGGTCTCCTCCGCTCCATCCATCTCAGTCAACCTAGAAAATGTCCCAGAAGAATATCACAACTTCATGGATGTCTTTAGCAGAGCAAAAGCTGAGACTCTAGAACCACCTCAACCTTATGATCTCAAGATCACCCTTGAAGATGGTGCCAAGATGCCTCATCCACCTCTGTACTCCCTGTCAAAATCAGAACAAGAAGCTCTCCATATGTTTTTAGAAAAACATCAGAATATGGAATTTATCCAGTCCTCTACATCTGAATATGGTGCCCTGATCCTGTTTGTCTGAAAAAAAGGATGGCTTGCTTTGGCTATGTGTCAACTTCCAGGGACTCAACAAAGTAACTAAGAAATATCGCTACCTGCTGCCACTCATCTTGGATCTTTTGGATGCTCCTTGCAAGGCTCAAATATATTCAAAAATTGATCTTCAGCATGCATTCCACCTAATCTGAATTGCTGAAGGCAATGAGTGGAAAATGGCATTCAAGATTCACTACAGGTCATATGAATGGTTGGTTATGCCATTTGGCTTGTCCAATGCTCCTGCAGCTTTGCACAGGTTTATGAGTGACATGCTTGGTGACTTATTAGATCATTGCACGGTTGCATATATTGACAATATATTGATGATATATTGGTCTATTCTGACACTATTGAACAGCACTGAGAACACATCTGGAAACTTTTATGATGACTTAGAAAACATGGCCTATATGCTAAAGCAAGCAAATGTAAATGGCACAAAGATTCAGTTGAATTCCTTGGTTACATCCTCCAAACCTGTGGACTCACTATGGCTGAAGATAAAGTCAAAACCATCTGCAACTGGCCCAAACTGAGAAAAGTCAAAGATGTTCAGTCCTTCCTCAGTTTCGCTAATTTCTATCATTGTTTTATTTTCAATTACTCAGACATCACTATCCCCTTCACTCCCCTAACTCATAAGGGCGCACCCTGGGCTTGGACCAAAGACTGTCAAAGGTCTTTCAACTTCCTCAAGGCTGCCTTTACCTTGGCACCCATCCTCATGCATTGGGAACCCGACCAAACTTTGGTTGTGGAGACCAATGCTTCTGATTATGCTCTCGCAGCTATCCTTTCCACCATAAATTCTGAAGGTGAAATTCATCCAGTAGCCTTTCATTCCTGAACTTTTTCAGGTCTGGAACTCAATTACAATGTGCACAATAAAGAGTTGTTAGCAATCTTCAAGGCTTTCAAACATTGGTGACACTATCTGGAAGGCTCAGCTGAACCAATAGATGTTGAAACCAACTACAAAAACCTTGAGTATTTTTCTACCACTAAAGTGTTGACCCATCGGATGGCCCATTGGTCCAAATATCTATCTCAATTCAACCTCACCATTTGGTTCCATCCCAGAAAACTCAGCACTAAGCCTGATGCTTTAACTAGATGATGGGACATCTATCTAAAAGAGGGAGGTAGGGAACTATCAAACTGCAAAACCTTCAGCCAATCTTCACATCATTGCAACTCATATAATCACTTCATGCAACTCAACTCATCATCCTGGCTCTTCAAGAAAGCATCATCATGGACTCTGAGACACTCCATTCTGACATCCTATCTGCACTCTTCACAGATCCCATAGCATCACAACATCTCAGTCCAGACCCAAAGCTGAACCCAAGGTGGATGCAAACAGAAGATGGATTTCTTTGACTGGAGAACAACAAATATGTACCCAAAACTAACAATCTCAGATATGAGTACTTCAGTACAAACATGATCATGTACTCTCAGGTCACTTTGGTCAAAACAAGATGTTGGCTTTAATTTGCCGAGAATACACTTGTCCAGGTCTCCAAACTTTGGTTGTCGATTTCTGCAAGTCTTGCACCACATGTATGCATTCCAAATCACAGCGACACAAACCTTATGGCTTTCTGAAACAACTACCAATCCCTGAGAGACCCTGGAATTCTATTTCAATGGATTTCATCAAACAACTCCCTCCATCCTCAGGATTCACTTCTATTTTGGTAATAGTCTGCAGACTCACTAAACAATGTATTTTCATTCCTATGGTTGACACGATTGTTGTAAAATAGCTATCCCCATCTATTATCCAGTTCCACACATTTATACATACACCATCACTATATCTCATCAATCATTCATATGCACCATTCACCACCCATCATGCCCATTACTCACCCACACACACCATCATCCACATCCATCACACTCGTTACAGTCACATATCATCACAGTCATCCATCACCCATCACAGCCACTCATCACAGTCACTGGTCACACAGTTACTCATCACAGTCATGTGATGTGTCACTGCATGATTCCACACGGACCATGGATATGTGCTGGAATAGATACTTAAATAGCTAGTGCTTGCAGAACAAAAGACGACCAAAATTATAGATAGAATATATTCTACACAACAAAAACTAGGATTCCAAGTCACCATAGAGAACTACCAAAGCTTGCTTATAAATAAAACTCTACCTTTGTCGTCTATACCAGGAAAACCAATTACTCAGAATGGTGCACACACTGAGTTGACTGAGCAGGTGCTAAGTTGCACAAACATATTTTTGGGGAGTTTTACTATCCTAGATTAGAAAATATACTTTCCCAAAGGGGAAGTTCCGGTCCTACCTGTTTACAATGATTACCTTGGCCAAACTAGCAAAACCATTTGTGCTTCATGTCTTTTCAAAGCATGGTGTACCAAGTCACATAACATCTGACCAAGGAAGCAAATTCATTCACTTCTTCAGGTTACTCAGTAAAGACCTGAACATGTGCTTACACTTCACCTTGGGTTACCATCCCAAAGCTGATGGTCAAACTGAACATGGAAATCAAACCCTGGAACAATATCTACAAGTCTACTGCAACTATCAACAGGACAACTGGTCTGAACTGTTACCACTAGCCAAATTTGCTTACAATAATGCCCTGAATGCTACTACTGGCATCTCTCCCTTCTTTGCTAATAAGGGACATCATCCAAACCTCACAGTTCACCCCAAATGAGACCTCACTTCCTCCTGAGCCCATAAGTTTGCTGTTGACCTAGGCCAACTTCATGAAGCCCTGAAGAGCAAATCAGTCATGCTCAATCTCGGTATCAGACATTGCCCAACACCTGGTGACTCCCTGCTCCCAAATTCATGATTGGTTTTTCTGCTTTTGTAAAAGCCCAATTCTTCCATACTACTTGGCCAATGAAGAAGCTTGCCAAAAAGTATCTTGGTCTCTTTGTGTCAGGGTTCAGTTGGAGATCGCCGTCAGTTGTTGTTTCCTGTTTATGTTCTTCTATGACCTTCCACCACCTTCCGGAACTTTCCATACTTTTCCATAACTTTCCACAACCTTCTGTCACCTTCCATGACCTTCCATGACCTTCCACTAGGGTATATAAGTGTGACTGGTGTAATAGTTACCCCTCAGCTTGATCTCTGAGGATTACCACTACACCAGGTGGGCTTCTATGTATTTACTGCTAGTAACCTTTGTATAAACTGAGGATTACCTCTACACCAGGTGAAAATTACCCTTATCAGCTCACTAAATATTGGAGTATCTTGTTGTTGTGACCTTGTCAATAGTGTCGCCCTCACAGAAGATCAAGCTCCTTTTCAGACAACCTCACACATACCTTCCATCAATTTCCACCTTATACCATGTCAAGCCAAATCAAAGAGGAGTACTGGGAGTCCCTAGGCCCTGCTGGCGCCATTCTCAGGAATATGGTTACCAACCAAGCAAACCAGATTGACCTCCTAAGGCAGCAGAATGACATGTTTAGAGATCAGTTGGATGCTATGCAGAACAATATGACCAGCACTGTCTCAGCTGCCGCAATTGCAGCAACCCAGCACTTGACCACCCATATCCCTACACTCAACCCCCCTTCTCATCGCTCCATAAAGGGGGCAGACACAGAGGGATTCATCTGGGCCATAAAACTCTCTATCACCCTCCAACCAGGGGCATTCCCTGATGAACAGACGAAAATGTTATATGCCTTTTCATTCATGTCAAGGGGTTCTGCAGCAATCTGGGCGCAAAACCAAACACAGGCTATTATTGATGGGACCTCTTCAATCACGACTTTTGATGAATTTGCCAAACAAGTTGAAGCAGCCTTTGGAGACCCTGATCATGCAAGAACAGCCTGTACCAAACTCATGATCTCAAAATGACATCTAGCATGTTGGCAGATGATTGCACTGCACAGTTTGAGATCCTTGCAGGGAGGACAGGCTTTAATGATGAGGCACTAGAGGATGCCTATGCACGAGGAATTCCAGTGACGATCCTAGACAAGATCCATGCAGAACCCTTCCTCCCATCCAACCTCAAAGCATGGAAGGAAGCTGCATGTCAGATTGACCATAAATATCGCTGTCTCCTAGAAGTTAAGAAGGCGCAAGCACCCCACCGCACTGTCCCAATTTGCATTACAACCACTCCTGCAGCCCCCACACCCAGCACCAGTACACCCATGGACATAGATTCTAGTCAACGATGCACTGAGTCTCGGATATGCTATAACTGTGGCAAGCAAGGCCACATCTCCCCAGCATGTCCAGAGCCCTGCAAAGAATGCATCCACACCAACATTGCAGGAACTGCACTTACAGACATAATCTCACAGTCAGTAGCAGCTGCTCTAGATGCTCATGAGGTGGCACAGAAGGCAAGGGACCAAACTTCTGAAGAAGGAAGAAAACAGGGTTTTTAGGCAAGTCAGCAGTGAAAGACATGCCCCACTCAATAAATCGATTTTCAGTTCTAGAAACATGTACACTAGGGAATACTAGAGACATGTTACACCCATTGCCAACTGAAATCCAACCAGTCATGCCTGAAATCAAACCCACCATCCCAAACTCTGAAGAGCAACCCCCTCCCCTTCTGTTAAGTGTGTGCACAACACGCCCTTGGTTCGGGTGGTTTGGCTCAGTCCAATGAGTTGAAGACTTGATGTGGCGTTGGCTTCAACGTTTGTGTGTTGTGCCTATCTATCCGCTGAGCCACTATATTTTGGATGAGGCTCAGTTGGTGCCCGAGGTTGTTGGAACTGAGCGGTGGACGAAGAGACTTAAGAACTAGAGAACGTATGTCTAACTAAGTTGATTATCTGAATGGAGAATACATACAGATAATGGGTAGCTTATATAGGAAAAGAGAAGCATTTAAGATATGCAACAGGGTTGCATTAAACATGGAAACTAGAATGAAGATATGTGGAGCAAAAGTACTAGAAAGAATGGAGGCGGGCATACATGCCCATACATGAACTGAGGTGAGAGAAGTGAAGTGAATGAAGGAAAGAAGAAATGGAGTGAAGGGAAATGTAACCGAGCCGAGCCAAACATGATCCTGAGACTTGTAAGTCAAGGACTAATGGAAGGACCTCAGTCATTGCAACCGAGAGAACCGAGGCTTGGTTGATCGTACTTTGACACCTTCTCTATGTGCACTCTGCTGACACTCACCGGTGCACCAAAGTTCCTTTGAAGGTCCAGTCTGTGGACACTGGACATCCCCTAGCAATTGATGCACTCCTTGACAGCAGTGCCACAGGAATGTTCATTGATGTTGAATTTGTCTGGGAAGAAAGGCTCCAAACCAGGTGCCTTCCTCATGCTATACCTATCTATAACATAGATGGTACTCCTAATGAGGTAGGTTCAATCAAAGAAGAGGTTGATCTCATTTGCACATATGGACATCACACAGAATGTGCTACATTTCTAGTGACAAGCCTGGGGCGCCTGGCAATCATCTTAGGGCACACCTGGCTCATGGAGCACAACCCAGAAGTTAATTGGTCCTTGGGTGAAGTAAAAATGACTCACTGACCTGAATCATGTGGTATAGAACCAATCAAAGAGAAACCCCAAGTGAAAACAGTCCCAGACATTGAAGAAGACCTGCCCGATCAACACACACATTCCACAGCTGAAGAGCCACTATATTTACCTAAAAATGGAGACAGGCTCTTTGAACTCTTTGTGGAAGAGGACCATGAAGAAATTGGTGCATGCTCAACTGTCTCACAACAGCTTGCCCAAAAGGCATCATAGTTTACATCCACTAAATCCTTTGAAGACCTAGTTCCAAAACCTTATCAGGTGTTCAAGGATGTTTTCTCAAAAGAGTCCTTTGACAAGCTTCCCCCACATAAACCCTGGGATCATGCAATTGAACTGATACCAGGTGCCAAGTCCTTTAGCACCAAGGTCTACCCAATGTCTCCCAATGAACAAAGGGAACTAGATACATTCCTTGAAGAGAACTTGAAGAGTCATAAAATTTGTCCCTCTAAATCACCCATGGCATCCCTGGTCTTCTTTGTAAAGAAAAAGGACAGTGGCCTTAATTTTGTACAAGACTACAGGAAGCTTAATGATATAACCATCAAGAACACCTATCCCCTTCCTCTTGTACCAGATATCATAAACAAAGTCACCACTGCCAGAGCCAAACACTTTACAAAACTAGACATTCACTGGGATATAATAATGTGTGTATAAAGAAAGGAGATGAGTGGAAGGCTGCCTTCAGAACAAAACAAGGTCTATATGAACCTCTGGTGATGTTATTTGGTCTCACAAACAGCCCAGCCACATTTCAAATGATGATGAATGAAATATTCAAGGAGCTCATTGATGAGGGAGATGTAGTGGTGTTCATTGATGACATACTCATTTTCACAGAATCCCTTGAAACCCATTGAAAGACCGTATGACAAGTCCTTGAAACCCTTTGCTCCAACAACTTGTATCTGAAACCAGAGAAATGCATATTTGAACAGCAAGAGGTGGAGTACCTTGGACTTATCCTCTCAGAAGGGAAGGTGGCAATGGACCCAGTGAAGGTAGCAAGAGTACATGACTGGCCAACTCCACGCAATGTCATGGAGGTGAGATCCTTTCTTGGATTTGTCAACTTCTATCATTGATTTTTGGACAACTTCTCTCACATGGCCAAACCCCTGAACAATCTCACCAAAGCCAACACACAATGGTCTTGGGCGCTAGATGGACCAGAGCAAGCTGCCTTTGATAAACTCAAACACCTCATTACCTCCACCCCTATCCTTGTCCTCCCAGATCAGACCAAACACTTCCACCTAGAAACAGATGCCTCAGCATATGCAACAGGTGCTGTACTATCTCAACTCTGCAACGACAGGAAGTGGAGACCCATCAGCTTTGTCTCAAAGAGCCTTTCAGACACAGAGCACAACTATGCCATTAATGACAAAGAGCTACTCTCTGTCATCTGTGGTCTAGAGGAATGGCATCATATCCTAGAAGGAACCAAGTACAAAATTGAGATCCTCAACAACCATCAAAACCTCACCTACTTCTGGTCTGCACAGAATCTCAACCACCACCAAGCTCACTGGTCACTCTACCTCTCTCATTTTGATTTTGAATTGATCCACCATCCTGGTCGGCAGGGGGAGGAAGATAATCAAAACCAGATTCTACTCCAACCTAACATGTTCCATGTTAATGCCACAGGTACACTGTTGGGTTTCTGACTAGATATCTTGGAATGAATTTATGAATATTTTAGTGAATTTATTTTGAAGTAAAAAGTTGAGATTTGGGGATCTCGGTGAGCTAACTATTGTGCACGACACGTGAATCTGCACATGCCTGGTGGAGTTTGAAATGCTCCAAACCTTCAGGTAG
>QFEC01018176.1:3788-13976 GCA_003316585.1 Gomphus bonarii | reverse complement strand
TCCAGTAAAGTGCTAACTACAAACAGTTGTAGTACTTATAGATCTCATATCCCCTGATGTACTAGTGAAGAGAAAAAGGAAATACAACCATATCTGGTGAGAAGTGGCAGATTTCCGCGCTGTACGAAGTTAGGTAGTCACGTATGCTATACCCAGGCTATTGCAAATAGAAAAAGATGGTTTTAACTTGTCCTAGTCCTTCCTTTTATGATCCTCTTATGTCTTGTATGCTACCCAATACCAATAGCATGCTGTATGACTAATAGATCCTTTGGCATTCCTTGGTGGTGACATATATGCACCCATTTTGGCTTTCCCTTGTCCTAAACTTCTCTGGACCTCTTCCGTTCCATTCTAAAACTATTTCTGATGAATTCCCATCGTGTCTGCTGTTACTAGTGTCCCTTCGTCATCCCCTATTTCCATCCCATGCTTCCTGCTCCTTTAGCTGCCGAGGCACTAAAGTGCCATGAACCAAAACCCGTACCAGTCATACAAGTAAAATATTCGTAGAACCATGGAAAATGTAGCTACTGATGAGGTGGATTTGTATTTTAGTTATCTTTAGTGTCCCGTGCATATAGCTACTGTCTTTGTACTAATTCCTAGTTGTATCTATTTTTTAGTTGTTTTACTTGTGTATCCATCTAAAATGGCATCCTTTATTCCTTTATCATAATAAAAACAAGACGTTGGCTCTCATTCACTGAGAAAACACTTGGCTGGGCCTTTGAACTTTGGTCATTGAATTCTGCAAGTCTTGCACCACATGTATGTGTTCCAAATCACAGTGACACACACCTTACAGCTTTCTGAAGCAACTACCAATGCCAGAGAGACCTTGGAATTCTATTTCAATGGATTTCATTGAACAGCTCCCTCCGTCCTTGGGATTCACTTCTATTTTAGTAATAGTCTGCAGACTCACTAAACAAAGTATCTTTATTCCTACAGTTGACACGATTACCTTGGCTGAACTAGTGAAACTGTTCGTGCTTCATGTCTTTTTGAAGCATGGCATACTAAACCATATAACATCCAACCAAGAAAGCAAATTTGTTTTTCACTTCTTCAGGTCCCTTGGTAAAGCCCTCAACACTTCACCTCGGGTTACCATCCTGAAGGCAACGGTCAAACCAAACATGTAAATCAAACCCTGGAACGATGTCTATGAGTCTACTGCAATTATCAACAGGACAACTGGTCTGAACTGTTACCACTAGCTGAATTTGCTTACAATAATGCCCCAAATGCTACTACTGGAATCTCTCCCTTCTTTGTTAATAAGGGACACCATCCAAACCTCACAGTTCATCCCAAATGAGACCTCACTTCCTCCTGAGCCTGCGAGTTTGCTGTTGACCTAGGCCAACTTCATGAAGCCCTGAAAGACCAAATTAGTCATGCTCAATCTCAGTATCAGACATCAACCAATGCCCGGCGACTGCCCACTCCTGAATTTGCAATTGGTTCTTCTGCTTTTGTCAAAGCTCAATTCTTCCATACTACCTGGCTGATGAAGAAGCTTGACAAAAAATATCTCAGTCCCTTTGAAGTCATAGCCAAAGCTGGTAGTCATTAATACACTCTTCAGTTGCCTGACAATATGTGGGTAGTACACCCGGTCTTCCATGTGTCAATGCTTGAACCTGCTACTCCTAATGTTATACCAAACCGAGTTCAGGATCCCCCTCCACCTGTTGAAATCGACAGTGAGATTGAGTACGAGATAGCCGAAATTCTTGATTCAAAGGTAGACCAACACCAGAGTCCCTGTAACCTTTTTTACCTGGTCTGATGGGCTGGTTATGAAGGCACTGATGAAGAAACATCTTGGATGCTCGCTACTGAACTCGATCATGCACCCAAGATTGTTGCCGAATTTCACTCTGCCTACCCTGCTAAGCTGGAACCATGGTCCCCTTAATATTATTCAGTTTCCTTTTCAGTTTGTTTTACTCATGGTCTATTTTCCTTAGCTAACTATGGCCATTCTATGTACAAGTTTCCTAAACTACAAAGTCTACTCTGTATACCCCATACCCCTCTCAGTTTTTTTCTCATTTTTCTCCAAGACACTTATACCTGAGCCAAGACCTACCTGAACCTTGGCCCGTCTCACTTGTCATTTTTCACACCTTTCTCTTAAGATCTCTTACCCCTCTCGCTTTGGTTCAATTCAGTTCACTTGATTTTCATACAAATAATTTATACAAATAAATTTATACATTTTTTCTATTCTACTCTTTCATTGTCTCCTCCTCATCTTCCTTCTCCTTTTCCCCTTCCCCATCCTTTTCTGCATTTCCTTCATCCTGACCTGAGCCCAAACCCAAACCCAAACTTGAACCGAGAATTGAGGCCTGAATGCTCACTAGCTGGTCTACTAACCTGGCTAGGAGCTCTAAAGCCCCACTTGATGCTCTGTGGCCTCCACTTGCCTCTCATATAGGCCTGTGAAGGCCTCCATTGCCAAAGCAAGCTGGCCCAAGACCATGCCTGCTTGCTCTGGAACCTCTATGCTGACCGGCCCAGTGCTTGGTCATGTCCCTGCCTTCGGCCTCTTCGCCTTAGGTCTCTCCACCTCGCTCGCTGCCTTGTCAGAGTCCTCAATGGTACTCCAGCCCCTCTTGCATCTGACCAAAAGGTAGCATTTGACCTTTTGCAGCTTGCACTGGGTGAAAGCTGCACCAACCTTGGGTACAACACATATGTCGACCAGCTTGGCTCAGCTTGCCCTGCGAGCCTGGCGTCTACTGACTTAAAAACAAAAAATTCAATAAAAATTCAAAAAAAATAATAAAAACCCCTTATACTCACCTTTGGCGGCTGCCCACACTTTGGCTTTGGTACCTCCTCAGTACCCCCGCTTGGCACCACCACCTCCTTCTGCTTCCCCTTATCTTTCTTCTGGGGATTCTCACTGTGAATCTTCTTCATCAGATCCACATTTTTCTGTGCATTTTGATGCACACGATCAGCCTCAGCCTCAGCAGCAGTGGCCTTTGTATCCACCTCCTGCTCCTCGCACTCCTTCCTTCTTTGCTCCTCCTCCTCTGCTTCCTTCTGCAGCTGCCCCCACTCCTCTGCCTCTTCATGCTAATGACACTCTTCTGCCTCATGTTGTTCACATTTGGTGAGCTCCTTTGCCTTGCATTCCACCTGCTCTTTTTTGTCCCAATGATGCTGGTGCTTGACTTGGCACACTTCAAGATGGTGTTACTCCTCATCAGTTTCGTAGCCCATTTTGATAGAGGAAGGGGGTCATGGGATGATGGGTGGACAGGGGTACGATGGCAGAAGACTACCCTGGGAAATTTCAGCCCCCAAACAATCTGCTTACCTCATATAGGCATCTGAAACCTTAATGGTTCAAACTCCGCTTACCGGCTTATGGGTTCAGCCATTAAGAGGGAGGTACTGTCAAAGTACAATCTACTGAGCCTTGGTTCATTTGGTCATACCAACCGAAGTCTGGCATACTATATTACAAGCTACAGACTTCCAAGTCTCACAAGTACTATTCAGTTTGGCTCAGCTCAGCTCGGTACCTCACACTTTGAGCATATTCTCATTTACTTGCTCACTTTGCTTCAGTAACCTTTGGTACATGTACAGGCATGCATGCCTACTTTTCATATATTACTATTCTTACATCCATACTTTACATTCTCATTTCCATGCCTTATGCAATGTTGTTGCATATATTATGGCACCCCATTCTCTATATAAGTAATTAGTCCTCATGTATGTATTCTCCATTCAGATTATCAACTAAGTTATACATACACTACTAGTACTTAAGTTAGTAGTCCAACCGTTTGGTATCAAGCATCTCGGTACCCTACCAAGCATCCGTCTGAAATCTAGTGGCATGGGCAGGAGGATTGGTGCAATGTAAGAACATTGAAGCTGATGCCACATCTGAACCTCAGCTAATTGGACCAGGCCAAACCACCCGAACTGAGAGCATGTGTGCACACACTTAACAGCTTCAGTTGCTTCAATAATTCCTTGATGAACACCTCAACAAAGGATTCATCTGCCTATCACATTCCTTGCATGGGGCTCCAGTATTGTTTGTGCAGAAAAATGACAGTTCCTTACAACTCTGTGTAGACTTCCAAGGTCTTAACAGAATCACCAAAAAGGACCGGTACCTGCTCCCACTAATAACAGACCTTTTAGATGCTCCCAAGAAAGCTCGCATCTATACCAAAATCAGCCTTATGCATGCCTATCACCTCATTTGTATTGCAGAGGGGGACGAATGGAAGACAGCCTTCAGAAATTGCTATGGGTCTTTTGAATGGCTCACCATGCTTTTTGGGCTATCTAATGCCCCTGCAGCTTTTCAAAGATTTATGAACTATATATCTGGTGACCTTTTTGACATTTGCACTATCATCTATTTGGATGACATCCTTATCTATTCAGATGATGAAACCTCGCACATTGGACATGTCTGAGAAGCTTTGCAATGGCTACATAAGCACCACATTTATGCCTGAGAAGATAAATGCTCTTTTCATCAGACCTCAGTTGAATACCTCAGCTACATACTCTTACCTGAGGGCCCCACCATGGCTGAAGAAATGGTCAAGTGCATTCTAGACTGGCTGGAATTTCAGAACATCAAAGACATACAGACTTCCTTGGTTTTGCAAACTTTTATAGACATTTCATCAATAACTATTCTGCCATCACAATTCCTCTTACCTAACTCACCAGGAAAGGCCTCCCTTGGAACTTCACTGAGGATTGTAGAGAATCTTTCAACAAGTTGAAACAGGCATTTATGAGTGCACCTATCCTAACTCATTGAGCACCTGACAACCCTTTGATTGTGGAGACAGATGCATTGGACTATGCCCTTGCTGTGATTCTCTCAGCACACCTCAGATGGTGAACTCCACCCCATAGCCTTTCACTCCTGAACTTTTACCTCACCTGAACTTAATTACAATGTTCACAACGAGAACTATTGGCTATTTTTGAGGCATTCCAGCATTGGTGACACTATCTGGAAGGCTCTGCAGAATGCATCAATGTTATCACTAATCATAAGAATTTGGAGTACTTTTGTACTTCTAAACTATAAACCAGACAATAGGCTAGATAGTCAGAGTACCTTTCCCAGTTCAACTTCATTATATGTTTCAGACCTGGACACCTTGGAACCAAGCCTGACTCCCTTACTAGATGTTGGGACATCTACCTAACAGAGGGGGCAAGTGACTATGCCACTGTCAACCCTCAGAACCTCAGACCAATTTTTTCCCAACATCAGTTGGCATTGTCCTGCCAGGCAACAAATCTCACTGAACCCATCTTATGAGCAATCTTGCTCATGGACACCAAACAAATTCTAACTGACATTTGTCAAAACCTCACCTCAGACCCTCTTGCTCAGAAACACCTCAGATCCATCAAAGATCCCAAGTGGAAGACCAATCAAGATGGTTTACTACTTTTAACAGATGAATATATGTTCCTGAGGTTCAAGACTTACGATTACAAGTCTTACAATTCAAATATGATCACATCCTGTCAGGACATTTTGGGATCATGTTAAGTACGTGCACACACGCTCTTGGTTTGGGTGGTTTGGCTTGGTCCAATGAGCCAAGGTTCAGAGGTGGCATTGGCTTCAATGTTCTTGTGTTGCGCCAATCCTCCTGCCTGTGCCACTGGATTTTGGACTGATGTTTGGTAGGGGTCTGAGGTGCTTGGTACTGAATGGTTGGACTACTAATTTCAAATCCTACATCAAGGACTACTGTAGATCATGCACCACCTATATGCATAGCAAACCACAATGGCACAAGCCCTATGGACTACTCAAACAGCTCCCTGTTCCAGAGAAGCCCTGGAATTCTATATCCATGGATTTCATTGAACAGCTCCCAGCATCCTCAGAATTTAAAGCCATTCTAGTGATTGCCAATTGATTCTTCAAACAAGGAATATTAATTCCCACCACTGACATAATAACCTTGCCCAAGCTCACTGAGCTCTTTGTACTTCATGTATTTTCAAAGCATGGCCTCCCATCCCATGTAACCTCTGACCAAGGTTCAGAATTTGTGTCACATTTCTGGCATTCTCTAGGGAAAGCCCTGGACATGAAGTGGCACTACACCTCAGGTTATCACCTTGAAGGAGATGGTCAGACTGAACGTACTAACCAAACATTAGAACAGTACCTATGTGTCTACTGCAACTATCAGCAGGACAATTGGGCCTCACTCCTTCCCCTCGCTGAGTTTGCCTACAACAATACTCCCAGTGCTATGACTGGAATCTCACCCTTCTTTCCCAACAAGGGCTACTCCCCAAACCTCATGATCTACCTTGAATGTGACCTCACTTCTTTGAGAGCTCAAGACTTTGCTGTGGACCTGGATGAACTTAATCAAGAACTTTGCTGAGCCATTCTTTCCACTCAACAGGCTTACCAAACCTTGGCTGACACCAAATGACTTCTAGCACCTGACTTCAAGGTTGGAAACCTTGCATTTGTCAAGACACAATTCCTTAGAACAAGGTGACCTACCAAGAAGCTCACTGAGAAATTCTTGGGTCCTTTTGAAATCATTGCACGTCCTGGTACTCACTCAGTTACTCTGAAACTCCCAGATTATATGAAAGCAGTACATCCCATATTTCATGTTCCAATGTTAGAATTAACCTCGCCCAACACTATTCCAAACCATACTCAGCCTGTAAGGGCAACCCCTGTAGTGCTCACCAAAGTTACTGAGGTCACGTGGCCAAGGCTAGCAAGGGGGAAAACCTAAAAGGAAAACTTAGGGTCCCTTGCTAGTGAGCTATGAAACCTATATACTTATTGTCCACTTCCTGCTTCTTTGACATACCTTACCCCTCAATTGGGTTTTAAGGTACATTGACCCCATAACCCATATCTGATGTTCTGGTACTCAGGCCAATATTTCAGCAGCTCAGTTCAGGTCACCTCATAATTGGCCCAAGCTACTGTTGTTCTCCTTATTGTCCGTATGCACAGTTTGGCTTGGTAACTCTTGGTATAGGTGAATTGGTTTGGTATTGGTTCAGGTAGTGAAATGGGTGGTCCTCTGACATCACCCCTCCTTCTAGAGTGCTGTGTCCTCAAAGCACATGCCATGATTGATTCAAAAGCCATTGACTGAATTCTTTGGAGTGCTCCTGAGTGTGAGTGGTAGAATTCCTGTACTTTTACCAGTGCTGCCATGTCTTCTTCCACCACCCAGGTGTTCTCCTTGTACCCATACCCCTCCCACTTCACTAGGAAGTAGAGTTGATTCCTCATCAACCAACTGTCTAACACCCTTTCCACTATGTAGTGTTCCTCTCCATCTACCAGCTCCAGTGGCAGGGTGGTTTGGCTCTTTGGCTGGGTATCAGATCTTTGGTGGCTCGAATGAGCTTGACTACATTAAATACTGGATGAAGTCAGGACATGGATGGGGGGAGTTTGAGTCTGTATGAGTGTCTCCCCACTTGGCTCTGGATGATGTATGGTCTGAGGTAGCAGTGACTGAGTTTTTGGGAGGGTCAGGTCGTGCAAATATCCAATCTGTCGAGGAAGACTCAGTCACCTATGCAATACTTGGGAGCTGGAACACAGTGCTGGTTGTAGTACCAAGCCATGTTGTCCTTTGCTTTGGCCAGTGCCAACTTCACCTCTTCCAATGACTTCTCCATCCTATCTTTGAACTTGTTCAGGGTTTCAGTTCAAGACTAAGGCTCTCAGGGCTCAAAGCTCATGTGCAGGTGCCTTCCAGTATCCAACATGAATGGAGTTTGCTGAGTGGCTGAGTGTATGTGGTTGTTGTACTGGAACTCAGCCAACAGCAGCAGATAGTTACAGTCATCCTGCCACTCATTGACAAACAGATGAAGATACTGTTCAAGTTCTTGGTTGACATGTTCAGTTTGTCCATCTGCCTGAGGGTGGTACACTGTTGTGGCCATGAGTTTGATACCAAGGAGCCAATAGAGCTCACGAGTGAATTCAGCAATGAATTGAGGGCCTTAGTCAGAAATGACTTGTTTCAGGAGCCCATGCAACTTCCATATGTGTGCAAGGTAGAGCTGAGCTGCCCCAAGCACAGTGATGCTAGTGTTCATGGGGAGGAAGTGTGCCCTCTTTCTGACTGAGTCAACCATGTTCATTACTGCATCATGGGCCTGGGGGAGCTCGACTATGAAGTCCATGCTGATTGTATCCCACCAAGAATCAGGGATTGGCAATAGTTTAAGTTCTCCCATTGGTTGCTGCCTTCAGGTTTTGGTTTGGGTACAGAGGTTGCAAGTCTTCACATACTGTCCCACATACCAAGACATCTGCAGCCACCAGTAATTTCATGATATGAGCTTGAGGGTCTTCCATCTTCCCACATGTCATAATGCTGAGAGATGATGTTTCGTCTCAGCTTGGGATCATTGGGGACATAGATCCTCCCTCAGAAGTGCAACAGGCCTTCCCATTCACTCCACTCAGCTGAACATACCGATCAGTTGTGACCTTTCCTTAACTCAGTGATTGCTTTGGCCATGGGATATTCAGGTCCAGACATTTGGAGGTGCACCTGAATATTCCAAAGGAGGTCTCACTCTTCTCCCACCACCATGACTTCTTCTAAGGCCTGGATTGTGAACAGGTCTGGCCAAAGGAGGGTCATGTCCTTGTTATCACCTGCCCCAGTTCCATGGTCTGATCTCCTTGAGAATGTGTCTGCCTTGCCTATGCTTCAGCCTGGCTGGTGATAGAGTGCAAAGTCGAACTGGGACAGGTAGAGGGACTGTCAAAGTATGATCTACCAAGCCTCGGTTCCCTCAGTCTTACTGACTGAAGTCCGACCGACCGTATTACGAGCTACAGACTTCCAAGTCTTACAAGTACCATTTGGTTCGGTTCAGCTCAGTTCGGTACATCACACCTTACTATATTCTTCATTACTTGCTTGCTTCGCTTTGGTACATGTACAGGCATGTATGCCTGCCTTTTCACATATTACTATTCTTACCCCCATACTTCACATTCTTGTTTCCATGCCTTGTGCAACGTTGTTGCACATCTTATGGCACCTCATTCTCTATATAAGTAACTAGTTTTCATGTATGTATTCTCCATTCAGATTATCAACTAAGTTAGACATACACTACCAGTACTTAAGTTAATAGTCCAACTGTCGGGTACCAAGCAGCTTGGACCTCTACCGAACATCAGTCCAAAATCCAGTGGCATGGGCAGGAGGATTGGTGCAATGCAAGAACATTGAAGCTGATGCCACGTCCGAACCTTGGCTCATTGGACCAAGCCGAACCACCCGAAACAAGAGCGTGTGTGCATGTACTTAACAGTATAATCTGAACCAATCATCTTCCTGTCTTTACTACTCAAACAATATGCCTCCTCATACTAGAGCTATTGCCCAAGCCTAAAATAGTCAGCTCACCCCTACGGTCTTACAGCGAAGAGTGCATTGAATGTCCTCTACCTCGCCTCTCCACTTCGGTCATAATGCTTCACCCCACTCATTCCACTCTCTCAGTACCCCCTCACAATCTGCTTAAATTGAAGAGGTTACCGATGATGAACTGTATGAGCAACAAGGTGATGGCAAATACGATAATAACCCAGATAGGAGTGAACACAACTTGGTCAGGCCTCCAGAGGCCCCCAAACTGGACGACCCTCCTATTCCACAATTTACTCCTCCTCCAAGGGCCACTTCCCCTCCCAGAGGCACCCCTCAACCTGGGAACAATCAGGACCTCCTCGATGCAATCTTGGAGCTAGGTAGGACCACACAGCAGCAATGCCAGGATGGTCAGACTGCCTGGACTCGGGACCCGGACCCGTTTGATGGGGCCGACCCAAAGAAGCTCAAAAGCTTCATTTTTATGTGCAACATGAACTTCTGGATGCGACCAAATTCCTTTACTGATGATAGGCAAAAGGTCAATTACATGATCTCCTACCTGAAAGGGACCACGCTGGAATGTTTCAAGCCATATCTCACCAGCAATCCCTGAACCGAGCCAAGATGGGCCACCAACTTGGATGGCTTTCTCGATGAATTACAAATCATCTTCGGTTCTTGGGACGAACAAGCCGAAGCCGAGATTGCTCTCAAAAAATTAACTATGCACAAAAACCACAAGGCCACCTGGTTCTTG
>QFEC01018160.1:0-10138 GCA_003316585.1 Gomphus bonarii | reverse complement strand
GCAACAATCTTTGTAACACACCTCACCCAAACCTTATTCTTACTCATCCATGTTTCACCTCACCTTTGTTTTAATTCCCGTTCTGGAAACTCCTTTGTTCTTTTGATTTGAAATCATCCTGACTATTTGAAATACTAATCTCATATATAATGTGTATGTAAATTAGTAGTTCTGTAGTCAGAAAATCGACTAAGATTACCCTGAGCTTCTGTCAGACCTCACCCTCAGAAATTAAGGATTGTATGAGATCTGGAAGGCACAGCACATAAGCTGAAGCCAAGCCCTACTCTGAACCTCGCTTGTCGTCACAACCTCATGCAAGCTTTAACCAAGAACTCGGCTTGACCCATTCTTAACACCAATCCCATGGCTATGATGCAGTGATGAATGTAGTGGACTTGGTCAGCAAGAGGGCACACTTCCTTCTCACAAATACGACCATCACTGCACTTGGGGCGGCTCAACTCTACCTTGCACATGTCTGGAAGTTACATGGGCTCCCAAGGCAAGTCATATCTGACTGAGGTCCACAGTTCATTGCCAAGTTCACTTGGAAAATCTATCAGCTCCTTGGGATCAAACTCGCAGCCACAGTGGCATACCACCCTCAAGCAGATGGACAAACCAAGTGTGTCAACCAAGAGCTGGAACAATACCTTTGGCTATTTGTCAATGAGTGACAGGACGACTGGGATAACCTGCTCCCATTGGCCAAGTTCCAGTACAACAATCACATACACTTGGCCACTCAGCAAACCCCATTCATGCTGGACACAGGAAGGCACCCATGCATGGGCTTTGAGCCAGGAGAGCCCAAGTCCCAAACTGAGATGGTGAACAAATTCAAAGACAGGATGGAGAAGTCATTGGAGGAGGTGAAGTCAGCCCTGGCCAAAGCGAAGGACAACATGGCTTGGTACTACAACCAGCACCGCGTTTCAGCCCCTGAATATCGCATAGATGACCGAGTCTTCCTTGATGGATCTGACATTCACATGACCTGACCCTCCTGGAAGCTCAGTCATTGCTACCTTGGGCCTTATGTCATATAGGACCAAGTAGGGAAGCACTTGTACAAGCTCCAGCTCCCCCCATCCATGTCCCAGCTCCATCCAGTCTTCAACATAGTCAAACTGCTCCCAGCCACTGAAGACCTGATACCTGGCCAAAGGGCTGAGCCACCCCCACCGCCTGAACTGGTAGATGGAGAGGAGCACTATGTGGTAGAGAGGGTGTTGTACAGTCAGCTGATGAGAGGCTGACTCTACTTCTTGGTGAAGTGGGAGGGGAACGGATATGAGGAGAACACTTAGGTAGCTGAGGAGGACATGGTGGCACCAGCAAAGGTACAAGAGTTCTACCACTCACACCCAGGAGCACCCCAAAGGATTCAATCAGTGGCCTTTGAATCAATCATGGTGCATGCTTCGAGGACACAGCACTCTAGAAGGGGGGGTGATATCAGGGGACCACCCGTTTTGTGACCTGAACCAATGCCAAACTGGTTTGCCTATACTGACGGTTACTGAGCTGAACTGAGCGTACATACAATAAGAGCTACCACAGCTGCTTGGTCCATCCATGCAATGTGCCAAACCAAATGACTGAGGTTTTGGCCAGAGCACTGAAATGCTGGATATGAGTTGTGGGGTCAACATACCTTAAGGCCCAACTGAGGGGTAAGGTATGTTGAGGAAGTAGGAACCAGATGACACATATATAGCTTGCATAGCTTACTAGCAAGGGACCCTAAGTTTTCCTCTTAGGTTTCCCCCCTTGCTAGATGAGACTCTAGTTCTATGTACACAATCTAATAAACTTAGGTTTTCCCCCTTTCTAGCTTTGGTCATGTGACTTCGGTAACCTTGGCAAATGCTACAGGGGTTGCCCTTACACTCACATGCTCACTTTAAATGCTGTTTCTTCCACTCTTTCAAAGAACTCTTTAGTATTAAATTTGACATGTACCCTTATGCCTAAAACCTGTTTAGTTACAATTCTTGATTGTGGTTCTTCTGATTGTTTTATTGAATCACAAGTAGTGCAGAAATATTCCCTACCTACAGTTTCTGTACCCCCCATTCTGTTAAAACTATTTGATGGCTCTACTAACTCAACCATCACTCAGACTATGACTATTCCAATCTGTTTTCTGACTGGAAAACTTCAGACAGTTACTTTCTTTGTAACTTCATTGGACAGCAGCTGCTCTACAGTACTTGGTTATAACTGGATCACCTGCTACAATTCAATGATTGACTGGGTATTGGGTAGTATTACCTTTGAGACTTTGGAAACAGTTCCTGTACCAACCCCTCCAGCTCATAGCACCTTGCTTTCCAATAAAACCTTGCCAAACCCTCCAAAGTTGACAGCACCTTGGATAGCTCTAGTAAATGCTGCCACTTTTATGCAAGCTTGCAAACTAGAAGGATCTCAGGCATTTCAACTCAACCTTGCTGACCTTGACATCTTCACCTGAGGTTCAGCCATGGTCAAAACTTCTGAAATTTCAGACAGCATTAAACAGCATTTTCCTGAACATTACCATGACTTCACTGATGTCTTCAGTAAAGTCAGTGCTGATACACTAACATCTCACAGATCGTACAACCTCAAGATCAATCTTGAAGATGGGACCTTGCCTCCACTCAGTCCTATCTACTCTATGTCAGTCTCTGAGTTTCAATTGCATCAAGAATTCCTTGATGAACACCTCAAGAAAGGATTCATCTGCCCATTGCACTCCTCACATGAGGCTCCAGTATTGTTTGTGTGGTGGAAAAAGGACAGTTCCTTATGACTCTGTGTAGACTTCTGAGGTCTTAACAGAATCACCAAAAAGGACCAGTATCTGCTCCCACTAATAACAGACCTTTTAGATGCTCCCAAGAAAGCTTGCATCTATACCAAAATCAACCTTAGGCATGCCTATCACCTCATTTGTATTGCAGAAGGGGATGAATGGAAGACAGCCTTCAGAACTTGCTATGGGTCTTTTGAATTGCTCCCCATACCCTTTAGCCTATCTATTGCCCCTGCAGCTTTTCAAAGGTTTATGAATAATATATTTGGTGACCTTTTGGACATTTGCATGATTGTTTATTTGGATGATATCCTTATCTATTCAGATGATGAAACCTCACACATTGGACATGTTTGAGAAGCTTGCAATGGCTATGTAAGTACCACCTTTATGCCTGAGAAGATAAATGCTCTTTTCATCAGACCTCAGTTGAATACCTCTGCTACATCCTCTTGCCCAAGGTCTCACCATGGCTAAAGAAAAAGTCAAGTGCATTCTAGACTGGCTGGAACCTCAGAAAGTCAAGGACATTCAGTCTTTCCTTGGTTTTACAAAATTTTACAGACATTTCATCAATAATCATTCCACCATCACAATTCTTCTTACCTGACTCACCAGAAAAGGCCTTCCATGGAACTTCACTGAGGATTGTAGAGAATCTTTTAACAAGTTGAAACAGGTATTTATGAGTGCACCTATCCTAACTCATTGGATACCTGACTGCCCCTTGATGATGGAGACAGATGCATCAGACTATGCCCTCACTGCAATTCTCTCTCAGCACACCTCAGATGGTGAACTCCACCCCATAGCCTTCCACTCCCAAACTTTTACTTCACCCAAACTTAATTACAATGTTCATGACAAGGAACTATTGGCTATTTTTGAGGCATTCCAGTGTTGGAAACACTATCTGGAAGGCTCTGCAGAACCCATCAACATCATCACTGATCATAAAAATTTGGAGTACTTTTGTACTACTAAACTATTGGCCAGATGATGGGCTAGATGGTCAGAGTACCTCTCCCAGTTTAACCTTGTCATACATTTCAGACCTGGACACTTTGGAACAAAGCCTGACCCCCTTACTAGATGTTGGGATGTCTACCTAAAAGAGAAGGCAAGTGACTATGCCACCGTCAACCCTCAGAACCTCAGACCAATTTTTTCCCAACATCAGTTGGCATTGTCCCTCTGGGCAACAAACCTCACTGAACCTGTCTTATGAGCAACCTTGCTCATGGACACTGAACAAATTCTAACTGACATTTGTCAAAACCTCACCTTAGACCCTCTTACTCAGAAACACCTCAGATCCATCAAAGACCCTATGTAGAAGACCAATCAAGATGGTTTACTACTTTTTGATGGATGAATATACATTCCTGAGGTTCAGGACTTACGATTACAAGTCTTACAATTCGAACACACTCACATCTTTCCATGACATTTTGGGACCAACAAAACCTTGGAACTGGTCAGACAAGACTTCAATTGGCCTGGCATCAAATCCTACACAAGGACTACTGTAAATTTTGCACCACCTGTATGCATAGCAAACCACAACAGCACAAGCCCTATGGACTACTCAAACAGCTCCCTGTTCCAGAGAAGTCCTGGAATTCTATATCCATGGATTTAATTGAACAGCTCCCAGCATCCTCAGAATTTACAGCTATTCTAGTCATTGTTGATCATTTCTCCAAACAAGGAATATTCATCCCCACCACTGACACAATAACCTTGCCCAAGCTTTCCAAGCTCTTTGTACTTCATGTATTCTCAAAGCATGGCATCCCATCCCATGTAACCTCTGACTGAGGTTTAGAATTTATGTCACACTTCTGGCATTCTCTAGGGAAAGCCTTAGACATGAAGTTGCACTACACCTCAGGTTATCACCTGAAGGTGATGGTTAGACCGAACATACTAATCAAACATTAGAACAGTACCTACATGTCTACTGCAACTATCAGCAGGACAATTGGGCCTCACTCCTTTCTCTTGCTGAGTTTGCCTACAACAATGCTCCCACTACTATGACTGATATCTTGCCCTTCTTTGCCAACAAGGGCTACCACACAAACCTTGTAATCCACCCTGAACATGACCTTGTTTCTTCAAGAGCTCAAGACTTCATTGTGGACCTGGACAAACTTCATCAGGAACTTTGCTGAGCTATCCTTGCTGTTCAACAAGCTTACCAAGCCTTGGCCAACACCAAACAACTTCTAGCACCAGACTTCAAGGTTGGAAACCTTGTGTTTGTCAAGGCACAATTCTTTAGAACAATGTGACCTACCAAGAAGCTCACCAAGAAGTTTTTGGGTCTTTTTGAAATCATTGCACATCCTGGTACTCACTCAGTCACTCTGAAACTCCCAGATTATATGAAAGTAGTACATCCCATATTTCATGTTTCAATGCTAGAACTAACCTTGCCCAACACTATTCCTAACCGTACTCAACCACCCCACCTCCTGTTATCATTGACAGTGAACCAGAATTCAAAGTCACTAAGGTTCTGGATTCCAAAATCAACAACAGACACAAGGCATGCAAGTTACTTTACTTGGTATGGTGGGCAGGTTATGAAGGCACAGATGAAGAAACCTCATGGATTCTTGTGACTGTAAGGGCAACCCCTGTCACACTTGTGGAACATCACACAGTGCTAGCAAGGGGGAAATCCTAAGTTAGATATTATCCTATGTACAGTAAGGGGGTCTCACCTAGCAAGGGGGAAATCCTAAGAGAAAAGCTTAGGGTCCCTTGCTAGTGAGCCATTTGATCTATATACCAATAGTCCGTGCTCTACTTCCTCAGCATACCTTACCCTTCTCTTGGGCCCAAAGGTATGCACACCAGTTCTATAAATACTGGGTGTCTTGGGAGCCAATCTCCTGGGACCCAAACTGAGGTATCTTTCCTTAGCCTAAGTGACTCAGTCTTGGGTTGAGTGGGTTTCTTCCTAGCCTTCCCTGGCCCTCAGCTTCCCACCTTAGATCTGTTGAAGGTGATATATTCACCACTAGAGCTCTACCACTTCTTTCTTTATTTCTTTTATTCTTTTACTCTCCCGACTCCTAAGCGCTTGGTTAGGCGCCCGCTTACGTAAGCTCAAAGCGGCACTTTGGTTTTTTGTCTTTGTTCTTCCATTGACTCAAAACCAAAGGTTAACACCTTTGTCCTGTGTGAGCAGTAAGAAATCACATATAGATTGCTTCTGTCAACAAGATCTTGGTTCATAGCTCAGAAAATTCGTGGGTAAGTGCTGAGCTGTTTCTTGGGCCTGAGGGTGCTGAAGGTTCTGAAGGTCTTGCCAAAAACCTTGGGTTGTTTGGTCCATTCCCAGCCAAGTTGTGTTTGTTTCAGCTTGGGGTTCAAGATGGGTCGTCCCCTGACAGTGACTGAGGTTAACAATGTGTCCAAGCTCGTTCAAGACTTCACAAGTCCTATCCAACCAATCCTAGACCACTATCCACTCTTTAAGTCCCTTATCACCTTTCCCTAGAACTCTTATTTGCTTAAATAAATAAAAAGAGAGAGGTTTATTTAGGACTTCTGCCTCAAAAGTTTTTTGGGACCCTTCCCCATACTATGTACTTGCTCTATACTCAACAACCTTCTCCTGTTATCACCCTTGGTGGTACCCTTCAACTTGTCCCAACTCTTCCTCTTCTCCCTATCCAACTGAATCTTCACCCACCTCCTATGATACTGGCTGTTCTCCCTCAGCTCCTCCAGCTCTCCCCTGACCTCAGCCAACTTATCCCTCAACTCATCCGTTCCTTTCCTAACCTCAGCATACTCTTCATGAAGTTTTTTCACAACCTCACTCAGTGCTTGAATCATGTCTGTCAATGTGAAGACTGGTGAGGTGTTAGGGGCTGCTGCTGGTGGAATGACAACACAAGGTGGTGGTGGAAAAGGTGAGGCTATGGGAGTGAATATGGGTGATTTTCGAAATAAAGGAGGTGGAGGAGAGGTGTCCACAATGATGACTAGAGGTGACCTTGACCTTGATGGCCACCCAGACCTCATGTCATTCTTCAACCCCCACCCAATCCTTGCCTCTGGTGAACCACCTGCAAGCTCAGCCTCAACTTCCATCCCATCCTCATCCTCATCATCCTTGCTAACCTCACTCACTTTCCGCTTCCCCTTACCTGAACTTTTTTATGGGATCCTTGGCCCCCTCACTCCCCTCACCTGCTGCTTGATTGAGCACCCAACACCTCACAACAAGCACCATACTGTCAGCAACGACAAAAGCCTCAGTGTTATTGAGTGGAGTAGAGATTGAGCAATGAAGCTTGTCAGTGTATTGACCAGCTCAAGACTGAGCTTTAACTAATTACCTAATAACTATACATGTAGTCTGGCAGAGTAGCAGAGCACAAATAACAAGCAATAGAAAAGGGAATGGGAAAATCATGACATTACCCCCTCCTTTAAGGTCAATGTCTTCATTGACAACAGTGGCCAGTCCATCAAGTGAGCTGAAGTATCAGGTTGGAGTGCCAGTGCCCCACATGTTCTTTGGGCACCTATTTGGTGCCTAAAGATTGCTGTTCATTGTCCCCCCCATCCATGGTCTTGACCAAAAGACTCCCATTGTCACATGCAATGTGGGGCTCTAGTGGTGGGGAGAAGAGGTAAGTTGGCCCTTGAACTCATCCTAGCCATCATGAAGTATCAGGTTCTTGTGGTCCATCTGAATCTCAAATGGCTGCCTCGTCCCCTGTAGATAGTACTTCCACTCTCCTAGAGCCTGCATGATAGCCAGCATCTCCTTATCATGTATATCATAATTCCTTTCCACATCGTTGAGCACTTTGGACATGTAGGCCACTGGTTTCCAGGTTCCTTGTTACATCTGCGACAGAATTGCACCACTAGCAAAGTCTGAACTGTCTGCTTCCACTTGGAACAGGTCCTCATCTGTTGGGAAGGCCAGGATTGGTGCTGCTGTTACTGCCACCTTGAGTGCTTGGAAGCTTTTCAACTGCTCCAGTCCCCAGTTCCATGCCTTATTAACTGTCAGTTCATGCAGTGGTTTAGCAATGTTTGCAAAGCCTTGGATAAAGTGATGGTAGAAGTTGACAAAGCCAAAGAACTGTTGCAATTCATTCTTTGTCTTGGGGACTGGCCACCTGCTCACTCCTTCCACTTTCACTGGGTCCATCTCCACCTTCCCCTTGCTCACCACTAGTCCCAGATATTTCACCTTCTCCTTTCCAAACTCGCACTTCTCTGGTTTGAGGTATAAATCATGTTCTTGTGGTGGGGCCAGCACACACTTGACAGTACTTCTGTAATCCAATGAGTAGATCATGATGTAATCTATGTAGGTGCTGACACATCCCTCATTGATCAATTCATGGAAGATCTCATTCATCATTGTCTGGAATGTTGCTGGAGAATTGGTCAACCTAAAGAACATGACTAGTGGTTCAAAGAGTCCTCAGTTGGTGATGAAGGCTGCTTTATGCTCATCTCCTTCCTTGACTTGGATGTTGTTATACCCCCATCTTGTCAGGGGACTACCTGTTTCACGACCTGAACTGATGCCAAACTGAGCATACATACAATAAGAGCTACCACAGCTGCTTGGTCCATCCACATGATGTGCCGAACCAAGCGACTGAGGTATCAGCCTGGGCACCAAACCAAGTGACTGAGGTATTGGCCTGGGCACTGGAATGTTGGATATGAGTTGTGGGGTCAACATACCTGAAGGCCCAACTGAGGGGTAAGGTATGTTGAGGAATTAGGAACCAGATGATGCATATATAGCTTGCATAGCTCACTAGCAAGGGACCCTAAGTTTTCCTCTTAGGTTTTCCCCCCTTGCTAGGTGAGACTCTAGTTCTATGTACACAATCTAATAAACTTAGGTTTTCCCCCTTGCTAGCTTCCATCGTGTGACTTTGGTAACCTCAGCAAACACTACAGGGGTTGCCCTTACACATCTGATGTCCAGCTTGGTGAAGATGTGTGCTTGGCGTAATTTGTGGATCACCTCAGATATTAGTGGTAGCAGATAGCAGTTCTTGATTTTTATTGCATTTAGCCATTGGTAGTCTTGTACTTGTCTCAAGCTCCCATCTTTCTTTTTGATGAAGAATAATGGTGATGCAATGGGGGATTTGGATGGTCAGATCTTTCCCAACTTTAGGTTTTCTTCCAGGAACTCATCCAGCTGTTTCTGTTTCTCCAGACTGAGTGGATATACCTTGCTAGAGAATGGTTTGGCCCCTGGCTTTAGCTCAATGGCATGATCCCATTGTTGTCATCAGGGGAGGTTGTTGTCAAACCCTTCCTTTGTGAAAACTTCCCTAAACTCCTCCAAGTAGTGTGCTGGCACTATTTCTTCTACTATCTTCTTCTTTCTGTCCCTTTGTGCCTCCTCTGCTAGTTTGTGAGAGTGTGTTCTTGCCACATGTTCTTCCTTCTCTTCCACATATATTTGGGTCACAAATATACGGTCTCCCTCCTCTAGTTCTCCCTCTTCTTCTTCTGCATCTTCTTCCTCTACACCTATCCTTGACATTCCACATTCCAACGGACACTGGTCAAATGTCATTTCTCCTGTCTTTCAGTTGACATTTGGGTTGTGTTTCTGAAGCCAGTTGAAGCCCATGATGATATCTGTTTTTCCAGTATTAGTGACTGCAAATGGGAAGACTTCAGAGTGATCCTTTATCATGATTCTGAGGGTCACTGTGTGAGTAATTGGTCCCCCTTCATTGTGAGTTCCATCCACATTGTAGACAGGTAGGGGTCTTGGGAGTTCCATTGGCAAACATTTTGCTTTTGCAAAGCCTTCATCAATATAACACCCCATTGCCCCACAGTCCAGAAGTGCTTCAATTGTGAACCCTCCTTTGTCTGTCAGTGTTTCAATGGTAGTGGGTATCATCACTGATGACTGATTGATTCATCTGATCCACTGCTTCCTTCCCCTCAACTCCTTGACTGCTTCCATGCCTTCCTCCCTCCTCATCCTTTGTATGGCTTCCACAACCTCTGGTGTCACTTCTGCTCTCCTTCCTCTATGCATCCATTGTCTCAGTATTTCCTGTCCTGACTTGTCATTTTGGTACATCTTCCACAACACCCACTCTGCTATTCTGTTAAGTCTGGAGTCAGAGACGTCTTGTCTGGGGTGTCTGGAGTGGTCAAACTGTCAGTTTGAGCTGGGGTATGGAGTCAAAAGGACTTGGCTTCAACTTATGTGTTGTGCCCTCTTATGTTGTCTTGTCCTTGAATTTATGGAGATGTCAGAGTAGAGTTGTGGAGTGAGAATGGAGGTAACAAGGGAAGACT
>QFEC01017918.1:5706-21053 GCA_003316585.1 Gomphus bonarii | reverse complement strand
AGAAATTTATTTTCAGAATCCAGCCAAGTGCTTTTTAAAACCCTTGCCCATCCTATATACCTGATCATTGTCCAAGTCCTGCTCCCATTCCACAACCTCTCCATGCCTATCAGCACCTCTGGTGGTCCTCATCAACCTCACCAAATTCTTCCTCCTTTCCTTCTCTAACTGAACCTCAACCATACTCCTGTGCAGCCTGCTATCCTCCCTCAACTCATTCAACCCCTCTCTGACCTCACCCAACTCAGCCCTCAGACCTTCCATCCCCTCTCTAACCTTGGTAAATCATCCTGAATTTTTCCCACAACTCCCTAATAGCATCTGTCAAAGCAAAGACAGGCAAAGTGTTGGGGGCTGGCACTGGTGGTATGGCTAACTGAGGAAGAGGTGGTGCTGGAGGCGCTTGTGGGTGAAAGCAGATCCAGGAGTTGCAGAGTGGCTGGAGTAGATGAAGGAGTGGTTGGAGTAGATGAAGGAGTGGCTGGAGAAGGCAGGTTCGGTAGAGGGGGTAATGGAGTAAATGTAGGAGGTGGAAACCTTACTGGCCTCATCTCAGGAGTTCACCTTGACAGCCCCTCTCCCCTTGTCCCATCTGAATCCTTGCCCTCACTCACCTCACTTTCTTTCCACTTACCCTTTCCCAAGACCTTCTTGGGGCTCCTTGGCCCCCTTGCTCCCCTCACCTTCTGCTTGATCGAGCAGCCTACACCTCTCAAAAAGCACCATATGCAAGCCCTGAGGTCCACATCCCCATACAGGCCAATGACCCAATGGAGACATGTATTCTTGCACTTCATGCAATTGGTGCACAGGTGCTTGGCACACCTTGCATTTTACCAAGTGGAGTCATCTGAGGAGTTGGTGTGTTTGGCATCACATATGCAATAAAGGAATAACCTTCATGGCTGATGTTGTACATCAGCTGAAGGTGAGTGTACTAAAAACACAAAAATAATAATAATTAGTACAAACTGAGGTTCTGCCTTGCTCACTCATCTTATCACTCTGGTATTTTGACCCTCGATCCATGGTTTGCACATATTGATAACATTCTCGCTGACAATATTCCAAATAAACTCATTGGCATCAAAGTTGGGAGGAAGATTACTAGGCCAGGAGTTGGAGGAGTGGACATGAAAATTTCACATACCTCACCACCTTTTATAACATTCTCACCTGAGAAAACTTCAAACTCAACTTTCAGCCTGAGGTTACCTACCATGGCCTCATGGGCTCAGCCATGAGGGGGGGATACTGTTAGGATATTGCCTCATGAGATCCCTGCTTGCTTAGTCATCATGATTAAGTAATCCTTGAGTAACCCTGCTCAGCTTTTTGTTTACTCAGCCCAGAGTCTAGACCTCACTTTGTTTATTCAGTTAGTTTCTTTGTACATGGTACACTTTCCTATTCTAGTATTTTCCATTGCTTCATGCAACAATCTTTGTAACACACCTCACCCAAACCTTATCCTTACTCATCCATGTGTCACCTTGCCTTTGTTTTAACTCCCATTCTGGAAACCCCCTTGTTCTTTTGATTTGAAATTCTTCTGACCATTTGAAATACTAATCTAGTATATAACATGTATGTAAATTAGTAGTTCTGTAGTCAGAAAATCAACTAAGATTACCCCAAGTGTTCTGTCAGACCTCACCCTCAGAAATGAGGGATCTTACAGGATCTGGACAGTGCAGCACATAAGCTGAAGCCAAGCCCTACCTCAAACCTTGCTCAAAGTCACAACCTCATGTGAGCTTTACCCAAGAACTTAGCTCAGCCCATTCTTAACAGTCTCTGCCTCCAACCTTCACTTCACTTCTACCTCCACCTCCCTCACCATCAGTTATAGTGAAAAGTTTGGGCAATGGTAAGAGGAAGTTGAGTGAGGTGAGTGAGAATGAGGGGTTGGATGAGATGAGAGTGGAGGAGTGCCTTGAGGTTTCAAGTGTCCAGTCATCTTAAGTAAGGTCTGCAAGGTCTCTGCCTCCAACCTTCACTTTGCTTCCACCTCCACCTCCCTTGCTGTCAGTCATAGCGCTGGATTCACCTTTGCCAGCTTTGCCAGCTCCAGCATCTCCCTATTTCTAGATTCTTTACCTACTCCACCACCACCACCATGATGATGATGTGTTGCTATTCCACCAGCAGCAGCCCCAAACACCTTGCCTGTGTTTGTGTTAGATCCCAGATCACCTCTGACAAATCTCTGTATTAGCACCCCTAGTCATCTACCTCTGCATCACATCTGAGTCATACTCACCCCTCTGGAGCACTCTGCACCCTCATGCTCCCTCTGAGCTCTTCATATGATCTCCACACATACAACACTCCATCCTGTTACCATGTCATCACTCCAACACATGGACCTCCACATCACTCCCTCCATCATCTCTTGCATTTTTTTTAGTATGTTCCATAGTTCCACATGATCCCCTCTCTCATTTAGCACCCCTGCATCCTAATGTAGTTCTCTTCCTGCATTCAGATGACCCTGTTCTATATTAATCCCAAATTCCAAATGTATTTAAACCTCCATGTATTTGGAGCTAGTTCTCTGGTTTAAATATCAATTTAGTCTCCTTGTCATTACCTCCATGAGCTCACTCTGTAACCTTACTCCACAACACCTCTGTAAATACAAGGACAAGATGACATAAGAGGGTGCAACACATAAGTTGAAGCCAAGTCCTTTTGACTCCATACCCCAGTTTAACTTTGATAGCTCAACCATTCCAGAATCCCCCCAGACAAGACATCCTCAACTCCAGACTTAACAGTCTGCATTGACTGACATGATATGTGACTTGAGCAAGGTTGTTGGTAAGCTTCAGGACAAGGTTGCTGAGGTGAGGGAATGGCTGGATGAGCTGATGGAGAACAGCAGATGTCACAGGAGGTGGGTAAAGATGCAGTTGTACAGGGAGAAGAGGAAAAATTGGGTGAGGTTAATGAACAGCCAGAGGTGTTGATAAGCATGGAAAGGTTGTGGATTGGCAAGAGGGTTTGAGCAAGGATTAGATTTATAGAATGGGCAAGGACTTCAAAAGGCACATACTGCATGATTTTTGAAATAATAATAATTTTTGTGTCTTATCTCCTTTTTTTTTTTGAGAAAGTGAGGAATCAAGAGCAACAAAACCATTTGCATGTTTGGAAGTTTTGGATTGTGAATCCAATAGGACATTCAATTTGATTTTTAAAATCATCTAAATATTATGACATATATTCTAGGATCCTGGCTATCTTGTAGACCAAGCATATAGCAAATATGTGTAGAACCCCTTGAGATATGAATATTTCATATCTCAGGTCTTATTCAAACAGGTTTGTTGCTGACAGTTAATGAGTGAAAAAAGCCAACATTGGAGGCTTTTAATGAGGTATTGGCTCATGTCACATGACTAGAAATCATGTGACATATATAAAAAGTTCAATGGTACAAACAAGTATCAACCACTCCAGAACTTCAACCATATTATTCCATGAGATCTTTCTCTGTTGATAAACTCAACATATTTATTTCCAGACTTAATCTTGGCCAAAATACTTGTAAAATATTGTCCTCTACTGGTATCAGCATTGTTACCATCTCAAAAATTTGTTCTAAACATTTCCCTGACCTCCCCAAGTCTTCTGGTGGTTTTCCTGTCAAACTCTTCCCAGCTAATATCTGCCATATAGTCAAGCTTATTACCTCTGGGAAGGCAGGAATAGTGGTAAAAGTGTCCAAAGCACTCCAAACTATCACCAACTAACCTGTCACTTCACAGACAGTGTCCAGAACCTTCTGTATAACCAAAACACCAGTGATGCTCAATTTGCAGTCATAGCCATAGGGCACATTGCTATGTTGATTTTTGATAACAAGATATTCTAGAATGAAAGCTCACAACTATTCTGAGAACATGGGTGCACATTAATTGTTAAGAAACTTACATTGTCATAGTGAACCCATTGCTTGAAGCCAGACCAGACATTGATGAAATGATCAATCCCTACAGTTTGACTTAGACAGTTGATCTTCCACAATGGAGTGGTAAACTTGTCACTGAAAAATTATTAATTACACTAAACAAAAATTTCACCACCACCATGATACTATACCATAGCTGCTTGATGACAGAAGTGTCTATCACAGAACACACTTGGTTAGCATCAAGATGATAGAGTCTTGCATATGAAAGACATACAAGGCAAATGTTGCCTCTTGGGACCAACAAACACTGAACACCATGATCTAAATCTTCTGTTGATGAATGGTCAGGGTTTGGTTGGAGATCATTGTCAGTTGTTGTTTCTCATTTGTGTCCTTCTATAACTTCCTATAACTTTCCAGAACTTGCCATAATTTTCCATCACTTTCTATCACCTTCCAGAACCTTCCGTCACCTCCTATGACCTTCCATGACTTTCCACTAGGGTATATAAGCGTGACTGGTGTAATGGTTACCCCTCAGCTTGATCTCTGAGGATTACCGCTACACCAGGTGGGCTTTCTATGCATTTATTGCTAGTTACCTTTGTATAAACTGAGGATTACCGCTACACCAGGTGGAAAAGCCCCTTATCAGCTCATTAAATATTGGAGTATCTTGTTGTCATAACCTTGTCAATAGCATCACCCTCACAATGGCATTAGAACCTGATGATATCAAGCCCTAAGCACTCCTCTGCACAGAAGTCAATATCCTGCTACCAATTCAAAAGGTCACATCATGTTCAGAATTTTAAATGATATCAATTTTGTAGTAAATATAAAAACAAATATATCCTTCTCATCCACAAATTTTCAAGTTTATCTTCAACCCATAGATATTATACAGAATGAAAAATAGCACTAAAAATACCAAATAAATCCTCATTATATCATGAACAGGATACCATAATTATGAGTCAGTTATTTTCATATCAATACAGAAAAACATATCTAACAAATATAACAATCAACCAAGTATCACAGGACATACTCCAGATAGCCAACCTTTAGGAACAAGTACCTAACTCAACAACGATTACAGCAAAGAAATAATGTGACATGAGTCCCAAAGTGCCAATACATATGTGCTGAAGGCCACATTTGATCCAGTCCTTGTATACAATATCATTATAATACATACAGTTGTATCAGGCATTTTACTTGTTTTTCATGTTGCAATTGCTCTGTATTTGATAATATGGTACTACGTATGTGTCTCTACTTTTTATAAGTAATATCCAGTATTTACAAACAAAGAAAAACTTGTAATCAATATCACTCATTTCATCTCAATCCTCATCCAAATACAGAAACAAGTCGAACCAGTTGTATTTGTTGGGATAAGCAAATAACATTTTTTATGATTATTACAATACTTATGAGTCTGACACAAGTTTACAAGATGTTTGATGATGGAAACAAGTTTTACAAATAATTTCTGAGCTGAGTGAAGCCAATTTGGGTGCATATATGTGCAATATGTACCCCCCAGGCTATTTTCCACTAAAATGAGCTGAGCTGAGCTAAGTTGAGTCAAGAGGTGGTCAAATAACCACCTAACATGTGCACAAGATCAATCGTTATCTTTCTGTATTTTTCTATGATTTTTATCCATTTATTGTGACTCTCCTTCAAGCCTAGTTCCCATTTTATCCTGATTTGGAATATGCAAAGTGCCCATGGAATCCATTTAGGTGCTCACTCCAAACATCAAAAATGCAATAATACTCTATTGCTAGATCCAATTACTTCAATTTTTTCACTAAACCATTCTAAACAATCCTCCACACCATTTCCATTGAGACTGCGGCCCTCCAATCACTCATGAATGATATATTCTGTATTTGGAAGACATGAAGTGCCCAAAACACCGAGCATGCCTATGACAACTGGAATCAGTCTGGCCAACTGTTTTCTGTAGCAAACATGTTTGCTTTTGGGGAACAACCTTCCTGTATATGTATTCTATCACTTCTGTTTACCACTTCCTTTGAATCCATCATGTTCCATAATGTTTTGAAAATTAGTCATGTTGTCTCAACCCCTCCTATATGCTATGATTTTCACATGATTGTTGGCTCCTGAGGCATGTAATTCATACATTATGATGTACTAAGTAGAAAGTAGTTAGTTACTCTGAACTGAGCCATTATAACCACTAAAAAAACGAGTATTTTGGAAACTGTGCCCTGCAACTCTGCTAGCAGGGAATTAGTCTAAAGACACAACTTAGGACTCTTACTTCAAACAGTATTCACATCGTACTTGTTCAGCTACGTAACCCATACACATTTCCATTGATACCTGACTACTTCTACCCCTGAAGAATTTCCTGATAACCCCACCCCAAGACGACATCTTTCCCCCGGGCCAAACTACCGGTACAGACGCTAAAGGATCGAAAATATCTGAATGACTCACGACACCGCATCACTTATCAACGACCATATTACTAGTTAATTTATACAAGATAAAAGTAAAACGGTTAAATTTTTCTTAGAAATTCCTTTCTCAACATTGCGGTTTTACATACTGAGGCAACAGTTCAAGACCAGTCCCTTTTAAGTCGCGAGATTTGAGTTCCGACACGTATTACTAATGATCGCATTTCTTTCATGAGTTAATCACTCCGTTCAGCGATTCATATACCTGAAGAATTCTCTGAAACCGACTCAGTAGAGTGCTTGGGGGCTTGGTATCATCATATTCCATGCTGCTTCTTCAACGGGAGATTTAGGTCCGGTGTTCCCTGTTTGTCGGTCACAAAGCACAATGGTTTCCTTGTATGCCTTTCGTATACCAGACTCTTATCCTCAGGCTGACCAAGATAACCAAAGACCATGCCCGCTATCTCTTGTATTCTGCCATCGCACGGCTATGATATAGTACCGTCATGGATTTTTTGAATACAAGTACACTTTGTTCTTTTCAGTGACGAGCTAACTCTACCGTTGTGCAAGAGCATTCAAGAAATGGTTCACTGTAAAAATGTGAGTTTCGTAACAATGAGGTAAATGTTCTCTGACGGTTATGTTCTCGGATAAGTTGTGAGCGCACTTCATTGGATGTCATTTCATTGAAAACCAACGTGGTGATGTGCCCACCGATTGATGAAACTGTCGTTTGCTTACTTCGTCACACAACTAGGATGAGGTATGATTAAATGACCAGTGAACACAGGTATGCAGCTACGGCGACAAGTTGAGCGTCACTGGTTTGTTGGCAACATGTTTCAAGCATCTCGCGCCGCGTGACATGGCACTTCTTGTTGGGGATAGAAGGATTGATACATATTGAGCGAATCTTATTTTGGTACACTCCATTAGTGTGTTCTGGAAAGAGTTTTGAAGTTTTTTCTTGCGTGATGTTAGAGATCGGAGCTCAGGAACGACCCAGAGGATGTGCTATTCGTTGTCAAATACTTGCTATCATGTTCCATATATGACTCATATCTTGTTACTGCTTCTTCTACATATCATCTAGTGTTCCGTGCTAGAGATACTATCTTCATTGGTTGCAATAATATCCATTCCTTTCACCCAGTGATGAATCTTATAAAGCTTGCATATTCTGCAGCTATCCATCCACCGTTCCATAGTACAATCCAGTCCTTCTGAACATTAACTTGCCGCATGTCTGCTCAAGAGAGTTACCAAGGCTTTGTCCAACAAGCAACAGATGGGTGAGTATCCCGAAATTTTAAATGTTTTCGGTTTCGAGGAAATTTATTACCTGGACAGTTTGGCTATGATCTATGTCCAGAATGCTGCCCTTGGTAAGTCCAGGACTAATTTATGTGAGACCTTGTTGTCGAACCGCTTCAAACAGCACTTTTGGTTTATGACACGCTCCTCACGCTCCCTTATGAACGAAAACATATCTGGAAAAAAAAGTTTAGATTAGGATCACTGCTCTACCTATTGGCTCGCTATTCAACGATTGTCCTCTTTATGATGATACCAGTAATCAACAGTCTCCCAAGCTCAGCTATCGAGGTGAGTAGTTCCACGCTATGGATTGCAAAGTCCTCACAAACCTATGGGTCTAGTAAGACCCTCATGATGTCTAACACAGAATCTGATGTCAAAACAGTCTATGTAATGACTTCGTTCACTTTGGTGATAGTATGGGTATTCTAGCCATTATAGGAATACAAGGTGACGGCCCTAATTTCTCACTTAACAATATATCTACCTTTTATCCAGGACTTTTAATGGGATGGGGATATGCCATTTCCAAGGTTAATAAAGTGACTCTTGTAGTGCTTGGTCTTTTGTTTATTGTGTCGGGTGCTCTGTGGTATGTATCACATGTTCTCACTTTGTCATGACCAGTAAAACGTGTCCTGCACTGCATAGTTTTTTGCAACAATAAACAATTGTGCACCAACTGATATGGAACTGAATACACTTAACTTGTGAGTCATGTTGATTGTATTCCTTAACAAGTCTATTCACATAATTTTAGACGTGAGCTTCCTGGTTTCAATTTTGTTTTACTGCTTATAAATTCTCTAGTGAACACCATTCAGGGTGTATTTCTCATTCTTTTCGACACAGTAGTTGTTGCAGTGATTCTTTATAATTCCCTAAGAAACAGGAGGGAATTGAGAGAGTTTCAAACATTCCACCCAAAGTCATTAATTCAGGTTTGGATTGAGCAAAGTACGTAACCCAGTGCTATCGTTTATCGTGGTTAATTATTATTAAGGTCTGCTACCAAATGGGTATCTGTTTTATATTTGTTTTGCTAATATTACATCTAATATACAACTAGATCCATGCTAACAATAACACTAACCACCCTCATCACATCGAAGGTATTCTTTGATGTCATGTGGCATACGGTTGACTGAGCAATGATTATGACAGGTCTTAAGAGTAAATGTTTTGTTAGACATAACTCGTGTGAATTACAAGTTAATCACAACTCGATAGCCCAGCATTGCCAACATTCTTGTTCCAGTGGAGGACAGGTCAGAGCCCTGCAATACAACTATTCGGCTCACTTGACTGAAACCTCATATAGCCTGACTGTCATCATCATCGGTCGAATTCATTTTAACCTCCAAGAGAAGGTTTCACATCCCAATGGCACTACCCACTCTTCATCCCATCCCATCGGCAGCTTCCGTGCAGCTATACGACGGATCCACAATGCTATTATGGATAAATTCGGTGACCGGGAAGTCACCGAGTCAATTGGCGCCAGAATTCCCTCGTCCAACAAAATTGAGCTCCAGGATCTCCCGGCTTCGAATACAGATCGGATTGATCTCTATGAGTATCCACGTGCCGGCAGGAGTTTGGGATAGTTGAAGAACACACCTCCCGCAGCATCGCAAAATTCGGGTAAGCGTTATTTCAGTTTTGGTGTGCTGTTACAGTTTCCTGTGATTATTCAATCTTTCCCGCAGATATGGTTGAACAATTATAAGGATACATTTAGAAGGAGATGGCCGTTTATATATTAGGGAGCAGCATGATAGAATTAATTGTGAGCTCAGAATGATATCCTAGATTGAGCATATATTTATCATTGTGTCGACTAATCATTTGTTGTATATGGCTGTCCTTAATTATATTGAATATACTGTAATTTGTGCTAGATAAACAGCGCAATTTATCTTATGTAGATTCTTCTGAATTCCAATCAATTGGTTCAAAAAATCGATAAATACAAAAGTGAGAATAAAGTATGCCAAAATTCTCTTACAGACTCAATTCAGCATTGGCTGGAAAACCAAATGCTAGTAAACTATGAAATGTACAGATTTAGACCACTTATATTGGACTTGCTAAATGTGTGAGGTGCACATATCCATTCTACCCCTGAGAGGTTCAATCTCAATATATTCGATTTTTCAAGCAATACTTATGTCAACCTCTGCATCTATCCTTCATATTTTCTTTTAATTTTCCTGTATTTTTTACATCCAAGAGTTAGTGGGTCATTCTTCTTTTTTTACTGTATATTATACACGCGCGAACCTCGATTTACTTCCGCATCGAGACGACGCGCGTGACCGGTAATTCGGCTCCATACTCAAGCTCGCGCTTAGGAGCCGGCTCAAGCCTATACGCGAGTGAAACACTCGCTCGCGTATGCGTGTATTCCTCAGTGGTTGACTATCACTGAGAAGGTGAGTCTAATGTACCATTCAATGTAATACTAAGATTCATCTCTTTTTATTTCTTTTGTAGTGATAAAATTTAGAATTGTCCAATAAATCTCTGAACTATTGCCAACTGTTGCTCATTATCTTACAAAATGATCTCAAATAAGCAAAGTCTTTGAATGTTCTGGGTGCAAAGTAGCATCAGGAAAATATTTGAAGCAAAAAAGGCAATAAACAAGTGGATGTATTGGTATCATAGGTTTGAAATGTGTAGGCTGAGACTGTTGAAGAATGACATAAGCCAAAAAAGTGTAATCTAAGACAGCGGAATAATTGCTGTAATTGGAAAGAGCATGGTTAATGTTATAAAGAAAGGGATATTTCAATTTTATTCAGTTAGATAGTAGAAAATCAAAGAAAAGACCAAAATAGAGAACACAGGTAGAATCTAGTTAGTATATGCATGGGAGATAAAAGAGATAAAAGGTCCCAAGGATCTACAAAAATGACTATTGAGTTATCTTCATTTTTCAATGTTCTAGGACTATTTTACTTGTATTTTGTGTATGGAGATTTCCCCCTGGGCTGATAGGCAGCTAGGCAGCTAGAAGAGCAGGGGGTGGAATGGAGAAAGGGAGCCACTGGAGCTATGCAGACAGGAGAGACAATGGAAATGCAAATAGATGGGTATGGATAAAGTCCAGAGTGAGATGAAACAAGGGAAAACAGAAAATGAGCACATATATGCACTAACCAGGGTCATTGTTAGGATATTGCCTCATGAGATCCCTGGTTGCTTAGTCATCATGATTAAGTAATATTTCACAATTTCAAGTAATCCCACTCAGCCTTTTGTTCACTCAGCCCCAGAGTCTAGACCTCACTCTTCATCACTTCTTTTATTTGGTTAGTTTTCTTGCATGTGATACTCTTTCTCTATTTAGTATTTTCTGTTGCCTTGTGCAACAATCTTTGTAAACACCTTGCTCAAATCTTATTCTTACTCATCCATGTTTCACCTTGCCTTTGTTTTAATTCCTGATCTGGAAACCCCTTTGTTCTTTTGATATGAAATCATCCTGACTATTTGAAATATTAATCTAGTATACAATATGTATGTAAATTAGTAGTTCTGTAGTCAGAAAATTAACTAAGATTACCCCTAGGCATTTGTCAGACCTCACCCTCAGAAATTAGGGATCTTATGGGATCTGGACAGCACAGCATATAAGCTGAAGCCAAGCCCTATTCCAAACCTCACCCAAAGTTACAACCTCATGTGAACTTCAGCAAGAACCTTGCCTTGGCCCATTCTTAATAGTATTTTCTGACTCACACTCCTGATCTCATATTGATATGTCTATCATGACCACCCATTCCAGTACTCATGCTGTTAGACAAGTTACAGCACCATCTACCCCATCCAATCTGCATGCAATATAAGATCTACAATGACTTTCTGAACAACCTGAGGAAGTTTGCTCCCTCAACACTGTTAACACTGAAGACCTCAGTCACAGCAGAGACTAAGGGTGCAGGACTCCTCCACCTGGTGGGCCTCCTGGTGGGCCTCCTGGCAACAGCCCTCCTGACAACAACCCAGACAATGATAGCAACAATCCTCTAGAAGATACACACAGTATCAATATGAATATCAACTCAGATGAGCTTATCAAAAAGGTTTTCAAACATCTTGCTCAACCACCCACTGCAGATGCAGGCTCCTGAGCCAAAATCCATGTACCTGAGGTCTACAATGGCACAAATCAAGCTAAGCTCCATACATTCTTTCTTCAATGTATGCTGAACTTCTGAGATCACCCATCTGCATTCAAGACAGGTGCATTAAAGATTCAGTATGCCATCTCATACCTTTCAGGCCCTATGCTCTAGTATTTCAAACCAGCCATCCTCAGCAAGATCTATTCCAAGCCTACTTGGCTCTCTAACTGGGATAAGTTTAAAGCTGAGCTTGAAATGAATTTCAGACCCTTTAACAATGCTGCACAAGCAGAAATAGAGCTAAAAAAAATAATCATGAAGGATCATCACTGAGCTGCCTGCTACTTCATTGACTCTACCCAAGCTTACACTCATACTCAGTGGAACAATGCTGCACTCACTCATGCAACTTACAAGGGATTGCCAAAACATATAAAGGACAGTCTCCTTAATTTCCCTCACTTCAAGTCCCTTGCCATGCTTCATAACTTCATGTTGGAAATTGACAGCAGATATTAAGAATGCAAGGAGTACAAGAACCTCATGAATCATGCCCAAGGAGCATCAATGATGCATTGACCAGGGACTCTGTCTCCTGTGTGGTTCAAAAGTCCACATGGTTGAGGAGTGTCCAAAGTCCAAGATGACTAACTCCTCAAACCCTAAAGCTCACACTGCCAAGACAAGCTCTGATACCAAGGTGAAAGATTCCATGGCCACTGAATCAAAAAAAAAAAAAAGCAACCTTGGAACCACATGGCCCAAGGATTGCAGTAACCTCGCTCATATGCTCACTTTAAATGCTGTTTCTTTCACTCTTTCAAAGAACTCTTTAGCATTAAATTTGACATGTACCCTTATGCCTGAACAACCTTTAATTACACTTCTTGATTGTGGTTCTTCTGATTGTTTTATTTGAATCACAAGTAGTATAGAAATATTCTCTACCTACCATTTCTGTACCCCCCATCCCATTAAAACTATTTGATGGTTCTACTGATGCAATCATTACTCAGACTACAACACTTCCAATCAATTTTCTGACTGGCCAACTTCAGACAGTTAAATTATACATAACTTCATTGGCTGGCAGCTGCTCCATGGTACTTGGCTACAACTGGCTCACCCACTACAATCTAACAATTGATTGGGTATTGGGCAGTATTACCTTCAAGACTTCAGAAACAGCCCCTGTGCCAACCCCTCCAGTTACTACAGCTCATAGCACCTCACTTCATAGCAGCCCCTCTCTAAATCCTCCAAAGTTGACAGCACCTCGGATAGCTCTAGTGAATGTTGCCACTTTTATGCAAGCTTGTAAACTAGAAGGATCCCAGGCATTCCAACTTGACCTTGCTGACCTCAATGCCTTTTTCTGAGGTTCAACTATGGTCAAAACCTCTGAAATTTCAGAGAGTATTTAACAGCACGTTCCTGAACATTATCATGACTTCACTAATGTTTTCAGTAAAGTTAGTGCTGATATACTAACACCTCACAGATCTTACTACCTCAAAATCAATCTCAAAGATGGGACCTTTCCCCCACTCAGTCCCATCTATTCCCTGTCAGTCTCTGAGCTTCATCACTCCAAGATTTCCTTTTGCTATACCCTTTGGTCTATCCAATGCCCCTGCAGCATTTCAACATTTTATGAATAAATTTTTTGGCAACCTTTTGGATGTTTGCACTATCAACCTCACTCATGGACACCAAATGAATCTTAACTAATATTCATCAAAACCTCACTTCTGATCCTATTGCTCAGAAACACCTTGGATCCACTGAAGACTCCAAGTGGAAGACCAGTCAAGATGGTCTACTACTCTTCAATAGATGAATCTACATTCCCAAGGTTCAAGACTTTTGTTTACAAGTCTTACAGTTCAAACATGATCACATTCTGTCAGGACATTATGGGATCAATAAAACCTTGGAACTGGTCAGACAAGACTTCAATTGGCCTTACATTGAATCCTACATCAAGGACTACTGTAAATCATGCACCACCTGTATGCATAGCACACTACAATCACTACAATAGCACAAGCCCTATGGACTGTTCAAACAGCTTCCTGTTTCAGAGAAGCCCTGGAATTCTATATCTGTGGATTTCATCAAATAGCTCCCAGCATCTTTGGAATTTACAGCCATTCTAGTCATTGTCAACCACTTCTCCAAATGAGGAATATTCATCCCCACTGCTGACATGATAACCTTACCCAAGCTTGCCAAGCTCTTTGTGCTTCACATATTCTCAAAGCATGGCATCCCATCCCATGTAACTGTGAGGGCAATGCTATTGACAAGGTCACGACAACAAGATACTCCAAAATTTAATGAGCTGATAATGGGTTTTTCCACCTGGTGTAGCAGTAATCCTCAGTTTATACAAAGGTTACTAGCAATGAATACATAGAAGCCCACCTGGTGTAGTGGTAATCCTCAGAGATCAAGCTGAGGTAACCATTACACCAGTCACACTTATATACCCTAGCAGAAAGTCACGGAAGGTGATGGAAGGTGATGGAAGATTCTAGAAGGTGATGGAAAATTATGGAAAGTTCCAGAAAGTCATGGAAAGTCATAGAAGGACATAAATGAGAAACAACAACTGACAGCGATCTCTAACTGAACCCTGACATCACCCCCCTCTCAATGCACAGCATCTTGACATGGACCTTGAGAGTGAACTTCCACCCCTTCCAGAGGTATTAGCTCAAATGGGTTTTGGAGAATGGATTCAATGGAAACATCCCCCAAGATACCATTTCAGGGCTCTCCAAAACGAGGAGAGGGTGGAGGTTGTGCTCAATTTGATTGTCACTCCAGGATATAGTGGGAGTGTGAAGGAGTAGGTGAGGCTGAAATCATTCCATCTCTCAAACAGCATGATCTCTGCATGTTCCCCTATGGTGTTGTAACCCCATTCCCCAGTGAATCCCTCAAATGTAAAGGAGGTAAGGGATGCACCTAGGAGTAGTGGATCCCCAGCTTCATAGGGCTGACAGGTCTTGGGTTGTCTCCACCAGGGAAGGGATAAAATGGGTTTGGGTTTGGGTGGCATGTCAAGGAGTGTCTTGACTCATCTGATGTCCTTTGGATTGAAGGACCAGTGTGAAGATAAGGGGAAGGATTGAAGAGGGATGAGACTTGGCTGGCTGGATTGAGTGGACATGTTGTAGTGATGGGGGTAGCTGTTATCGAAGTGGGTAGAGAAGAGGTCGATAGGGAATGTTTATATAAGGTTGAGTGAAATGAATAGAACATCAGGTGGGACTTCACTTATTTTTTGGGGTTAGAGTGTCATGTGCTAGGTCCCTTCCTTCTTTCCCATCAAAAAGGTGTCGCTTGGGAGTTTCCGTGAAATTTTCTAGAGTTTGAAAGGGGAGGGTGGCAAATAGAGTAGCTGATATATGTCATGGGGCTTCAGGGTTTTGTTGATGAAATTCCATGACAAGTCATCTTGCTCCAGAGACATCCTTCATAGGTAACCAGGACTCATCTGCAGGTCCATAGCCCTTCCAA
>QFEC01017905.1:610-12343 GCA_003316585.1 Gomphus bonarii | reverse complement strand
ATGGTTGTCTTCACCATTATCATTGGACGGGGAGCACCGGCTGGGCTCCTCCCACTAAACTGCCCAGCATTTGGGCTGGGACTCCGTCTGCTGTTTCAGATCAGGACGGATCCTACGACATTTTTGGAATCGACCCGTCCGGAAAGATCAATCACGTATCGTGGCGTGAGTTTCTGTTTGACTTCTGCCAAGGCAGAAATTGCTCACAATGCATTGTAATCTAGGCAATGGAACTCTGTCGTTCGAGACGATTGAGGGCCTCCTCCGAACCGTTAATGCTATATCTTGGGGACCGGGAAGGATCGACCTGATCGGCTGGGGATTTGACGGTGCAGTGTATCACAAGGGTTTGGAAGGAAAATCTTGGTCTACGGAAGCATGGGATAATCTCGGGGGTATGAAGTTTTACCGCCCTACACCGGTCAGCCACTCGCCAGGCGCATTGTCTGTGCTAGGCGTCGGAGAGAATGGCGTCACGTGGATCAAGGTTAGGGACCAGAACGCAGGTGCATGGGGCCCATGGACTGAAATTGGTGTCGGGATCCTTATTAGCAGAGTGACGTAATAAGTTGTATGGAGGAGCTACCCTTTCTTGGACTGACGTCTTGTCGATGTCAATTTTCTTGAAATGTTTGTCCTTATGTTGTCTCCGATCACGTACGATTATACACCTCACCTGTTATGTAAGTTTTTTTTTAACTGTTAAAAATGTCCACCTTTCCCTAAAAAAGGTTAACTTGAAAATAAATAAGAAACAAGAAACAAGAAACGACTTGTCTCAGCATTTTCCCCAGCTGAGAATAACTAATCACGATGACACATGCTCTCTGTCAAATCACGAACTACTGTGATGACAGGGATAGCGAATCCTGATACCAAATGGTGCTTGGATCCAAAATGAACTGACTGGATTTGGTTTTATGTCTGAAGAAATGAGGAAGCATCCATAGGTATATCAGTGCTTCTCCTCTGAGTCGGCATCCCAACCTTATTCACATGCAAGCTTAGCCATCGGAATACGCTGACTTGGTTTCTGGCTAGAGGAGTTCTTAGTTGATTGGTTTCTTCGTCCTTTGAAGACAAAAGTGTGCACCATAGAGGATCACGGATCATGGATCACGGATCACGGATGATTACAGAGAGAAGAATTTGAGACTAGAAAGCAGCTTACATAATGTAAATATTTCAAAACTTCCTTGCTTTGAGTGCATGCAAACCAGTCTAATGGATACTAAATGACAATGACTTCCACTCCGTAGACTTCTTGGTTCCGGTGTTTACTGACCGTGGTAACTCCCATTTCGTGATATTGGACAAATGAATCCACTACTTCTTTTATCTAAAGTCCTCATTTCTGGCGCTCTATCTATGAATCTGAAATCCAGACCCGCTACATTATATCATCGATTATGGATTTTGTATCAACTTCTGTACCTCCTAAGATGTTCAGGGGCTGTATGACAAGTGTGTCTATGTTATGCAACGTGTAGGCATGAATTTGGATTTGGGTTGGATGGTCTGCATGGTGCACATGCACACTGTTGCAGTGGTGTTCAGCAGTGTCGAATATCTTAGACTTTCTGTTTTTATTGTATCTGAAAATTGAATCCATAGTAAATGAGCTAATCCCTCAGTCCTTTGAACAATAATGGGCAACCTGAATTATTTAGATCAAAATGGGGGCATGTGCTGTGATTCATGCAATGTGTTGCCTAGAAAGAGGGTAAAGTACAGTGTTATGGTGTGGGGACTTGTAACTATTCAATTGAGAATTTCTATTTTATTGAATATATTCAAGAATTATACAAAGATTAAATCAAAAAGATATTACTGGATGATGTGTAATCACAAGTTGAGGAGATGAATATAAGTTAAGTACCTAGCAATCAATGACTGTTTTCATAAGTTCTAACAGACTGTAACATGAGTTGAGCTTTATAGGGATGTTTCAAGGAACACATCATTGTATTCTCAGCCATTACTCCCTTTAGTCAATGGGATGAGACCACCAAGTTATTCCAACCAGTTAATTACATCAGACAAATAAATGTACCAGATCTATCAGAGCCCAGAACAAAACATGAGTTCACTACTGAGACACATCTCCTCCTGAGAGCTGTATTCCCCAACCACACAATGACAACAAGTCCATTCACTTAGAGAGATCACCTGAAGGAAGAATTAACAATATTCCATGATTTCCATCCATATGCCCAGCTTTTCCAGTAGAAGATTAGACATTCTGCCCTTATATATAGGGTCACAATGACATATGCATACACATTGAGAAAATTTCCTTTATTCTATTTTAGCATTAATTTTCTATTCAATTCATTAGTAGTAGTCACCTAACTCTACAAGTTGTATAAGTGTTAAAAACTGTCAGGGGACCACCTGTTTCATGATCCAAACTGATGCCGCACTGGTTTGCCTATACCAATGATGACCGAGCTGAACCAAGTGTACATACAATAAGAGCTGCAACAGCTGCTCAGTCCAACCATGTGATGTACCAAACCAAGTAACTGAGGTATCAGCCCAAGTACCAGAACATCAGATACAAGTTGTGGGGCCAGCATACCTTAGGGCTATTGAATCTAGACAAAGGTCTCAGTCGAGTAAGTGATAATGCGACTGATATTAATACCTAGACAAAGGTCTATGTAGGAAATGTTACATGAGCTTATGTCAAGGGAAGAACATAATGAGTGTCTCACCTCAGTCGAGTAAGTGATAACGCAACTGAGGAGATCACTAGCTAGCTACTGGTGTTTATATACTGTAGCTAGACAATAGTCATGAACAATAATAAATAGTACAATGGCAGTGAATGAACAATGGTGATTGAACAATGACAGTGAATGAACAATGGCATGTCATGAATAAGGACTTATCTCATATTCCAACAAGGGCCCAACTGAGGGGTAAGGTATGTTGAGGAAGTAGGAACTGGATATCAGGGTTCAGTTGGAATTCATTGTCAGTTGTTGTTTCTCATTTATGTCCTTCCATGACTTTCTGTGACTTTCTGGGATTTTCCATCACTTTCTTGGACTTTCCATCACTTTCCATCACTTTCTGGGACTTTCCATCACTTTCCATCACTTTCAATAACCTTCTATAACCTTCCATCACTTTCTGTAACCTTCCATAACCTTCCATGACCTTCTGTGACCTTCTGTGACTTTCTGCTAGGGTATATACATAAGTGTGACTGGTGTAACAGTTACCCACAATGGTTACCCCTCAGCTTGATCTCTGAGGATTACTGCTACACCAGGTGGAAAACCCTCTTATCAGCTCATTAAATATTGGAGTATCTTGTTGTCATGACCTTGTCAACAGCATCACCCTTACACCGGATGACATGTTTATAGGTTGCATAGCTCACTAGCAAGGGACCCTAAGTTTTCCTCTCAGGTTTTCCCCCTTGCTAGGTGAGACTCTAGTTCTATGTACACAATCTAATAGACTTAGGTTTTCCCCCTTGCTAGCTTTGGTCACGTGACTTTGGTAACCTCGGTGAATGCTACAGGGGTTGCTCTTACAAGAACAGGCCAAGGTAAAGTTCTTGCATAAGCTCATGCAAGGTTGTAACTTTGGCAAGATTCAGAGTAGGGCTTGGCTTTAGCTTATGTGCTGCACCATCCAGATCTTGTTATATCCCTATTTTCCAAGGGTGAGGTTTGACAAAAGACTTTGGTTAATCTTAGTCAATTTTCTGACTACTGAACTACTAATTTGCATACATATTATATACTAGATTAGTATTTCAGATAGTAGGAGTGATTTCAAATCAAAAGAACAAAGGGGTTTCCAGAATGGGAAAAATCAAAGGCAAGGTGAAATATGGATGAGTAAGAATAAGGTTCAAGCAAGGTGTGTTACAAAGATTGTTGCAAGGTGCAATGGAGATTACTACATGGGTGAAAAGTATTTTGAGCAGAGAAACTAGCTGAATAAAGGAAATGATGGAAGCAAGGTCTAGACTCTGAGGCTGAGTAAAACAAGGGGCTGAGTGGGATTGCTTGGATAGGTAAAAGGTTACTTAATTATAATCACTAAGCAAGCAAGATCCTAACAGTATCCTCTCCTTATGGCTGAGCTCACAAGGCTGTGATAGTAAACCTCAGGCTGAAAATTGTGTTTGAATTTTCTTGGGTGAGACTGATATAAAAGGCAAGTGATGTTTGCAACATTCTCATGTCTGTTAGATAATGAGTAAAATCACATATCTCATGAAAAATGATGATTTTGATGAATTCTATAACAAGTTAATGAGCCATTATGATCAAAACCATTTGCTGCACATCAGGGAATGTTACTGTGAAGTTACATGGCAGATCCAACCTATTTGGAGTGCATATAAGCACATATATGCACATTTATATGTATTTTCAACCGATGTCAACAATGATGAGCCTATATGGCTAGCTGTTTCCACACGATATTCAGGCCTGACTGAAGCTATTTTTCAAGATTTATTTCACATTTTTCCTTGTCCCCCATTGAATTCTATTGTCTTTACAACTCATTTGCCCCTAAGACGAAGTGCCCGTGTGGAACTATTTCATAGCTGAAAACCCAGGATCCCTTCTACAATGAGAATATTGATATTAGTGAAATGTTATCATATCTGATACTGGTTATCAGATAGGACATCACTTTACTTTATTTATATTATCAAAAAGTAGTTTTGCTTACTGTCAAAAGCCTTTTACAGGTATTTGATGCTTAAGTACCCTGAGTGCTTAAAGGTGCTAAAAGTGAACATTATACAAAACAATATAGTCATTTTCCATCCATAAATCGATTTCTATTATACAAAAATTACAGAACATTTACCTCCTCAATCATCCTTATAATTCCCATCATGTCCAAAAACTTGAATTCCCTTAATTTGAGATTCCACTCACCTTTAGCTGAACCAAAGCACCCATCACACTTGCATACACCATAGGACTGGTACGAGCCTGGCCAGCCACTGACCTGATAAAACATGTTTGCTTTTCTGGCTCTATGTTCATTTGTATGTACTTTATTATCTTTTGTTATTTTCTCCCTTCCCCAATGTCTGTGTAAAATGTATTTCCCATATGATGTCATGTATGCATCATCCCCTCATGTACACATGTCTCACCATCTCCCTTTTTTCCTATTCATGTAATATTTAGTTCTAACTCTGTAAAAACAAATAACAGTCTTTTCCATCACTCCACAATCACCACAAAAACAAAAACAAAGAATTTTATCAAAAATCTTAACAAAAACAACATAAAAAAGCCTTATTTTACTCTATATCTCTTTGGCCCTTAATCTTGTCAATGTCCACTCCACCCGTCACTAGCCCTAGCACTCTCCCTTCTTTGTTTGACATCAACATTTTTATCTGGGAAACAGTCTGCAAAAAGCTTATGGACATCTGCAAACCATGGATCAAGGGGCCAAGGTATCAGAATGACAAGGTGAGTGAGTGAGGTTTTCAGAACCTCAAGTTGTTCTAATGATAATTTTTGGTTTAGTACCAGTGCCTCCAGCTTATGTACAACATTAGCTCACAGGGCAATGTATTTATCACATATCATTATGTGAAGTTCACTGACAGTGTGAATGATTCAACCTGGCCTAACATGAGGTGCACCAACCTCTCTTGCACCAATTGTAAGAAAAGGAGAACACTTGTTTCTGTCAGGTCATTGACCTGTACAGAGGTGTGGACCTTGGAGCTTGCATTTGATGTTTGGTCTGAGGTGTTAGTTATTCTATCAAGCAGAGGGTGAGGGTCACAAGGAAGCTGAGAAGCCCAAATAAAATTTCAGAGAAGGGTAAGTGGAAAGCTAGTGAGGTTAGCAAGGATGAGAATTCCAATGAGGTGAGTGTAGGAAAATGAGCAACTGTTGGCAGTGGTTCAGAGATTTATTGGTCAAATATCTAAAATTTATCACTCCTCAGTGATAGTCAACTACTATAATTTGTTTAAATATACCTAAGATTTATCACTACAAAAGAAATAAAAGAAAATTGATGTTAAAATTACACTAAATAGTACATTGGGCTCATCTCCTCAGTGATAGTCCACCACTAAGGAGTATGTGCGTATGCGAGCAAGTGTTTCACCTATGTATAGGCATGAGCTGGCTCCTAAGCGCTAGCTTGAGTATGAAGCCAAATTACCAGTCCCTTCCCAGGGAACCAGACACATGCATTGTCTCAAAGTGGAAGCAAATCAAGGTTCATGCATGAGTAATATACAATAAAAAAGAGAATGATGCACTAATTTTTTGATGTAAAAATCCAGAAAAATTAGTAAAAAAAATGAAGAATAGATGAGCAGAGGTTGACATCAGTATTGGAGAAAAAACTTGAATATATGTATTGAGATTGAACCTCTCAGGGGTAGAGTGCACATGTGTACCCCACAGTGAGGCCAGCAAGGTCACCACCTCCAACATTCACTCCCCTTCCACCTCCACCTCTATTGGCATCTGCAGCCTCACCATCTCCTTCCCCACTATTATTCTTACTATCTCTTCACTTCTCACCTACTCCACCATTACCATAGGTAGCTCTTTCACCAGCAGCTGCTCCTAACACCTTGCTTGTCTTTGCATTGACTGATGTGATATGTGACTTGAGCAAGGTTTTTGGGAAACTTTGGAATGAGGTTGCTGAGGTCAGGGAAGGGTTGGATGAGCTGTGAGAAAATAGTATGTTTCACAAGAGGTGGGTTAAGGTGCAGTTGGAAAGGGAAAAGGAACTTGGTAAGATTGATGAGGGCTGCCAGAGGTGTTGATAGGCATGGAGAAGTTGTAGATTGCAAAAAAGGGTTGATCAGGGAGGAAATACATAGAAGGGGCAAGGACTTCAAAAAGTACATAGTGCCTGGTTTCTAGACTGAATAATATTTTTTTTGTCTTCTCTCTTTTTTTTCTTTTTGTTTTTTGAGCAAGTGAAGAGAGAAAATGAATGATAAGGGACTCAAAGATTTGATAAGAGTCTAGGCTTGGTTGGGTAGGACTTGTGAAAGTCTTGAATGAGCTCAGATGCATTGTAAACCTTGGTTGTGAGGATCCATGAGGATCCTTCATCTGTGCCTTTGTAACCTGCTCACCATACCAAATAGAGCAACTTGCACACCTTGCATCTGTTGTTTAATTGGAGTCCAGGACCTTGTTGACTTTGAATTCTGGTTTACCATCAATGATAACAGGAGGCAGGGGTGGTCAAGTATGGTTTGGAATAGTGTTGGCTGAGGTTGGTTCTAGCATTGAAATGTGAAAAACAGGATGTACTGCTTTCATGTAATCTGGGAGTTTCAAGGTGGCTAAGTGAGTACCAGAATGGGCAATGATTTCAAATGGACACAAAAACTTCTTAGCAAGCTTTTTGGTAAGATGTGTTGTTCTGAAGAATTGTGCTTTAAAAAACATGAGGTTGAAGTCTGGTGCTGGAAGTTGTTTGGTGTCAGCCAAGGTTAATATGCCTGTTGGGCATTGAGAATAGCTTGGCAAAGTCCATCAAGAACTTTGTCCAGGTCTACAACAAAGTCTTGAGCTTTAGAGGAAGTGAAATTATGTTTGAGATGGATGGTGAGGTTTAGGTAGTAGCCTTTATTGGCAAAGAAAGGTAAGATTCCAGTTGTAGCACTGAGTGCATTGTTGTAGGCAAACTCAGCAAGGGGAAGGAGGAATGCCCTGTTGTCCTGTTAATAGTTGCAATAGACACAGAGGTACTGTTCTAATTCTGATTAGTACATTTGGTCTGTCCATCACCTTCAGGATAATATCCCAAGGTATAGTGCAACTTCATGTTGAAGCTTTCCCTAGACAACACCACAAGTGTGACACAAATTCTGAACATCAGTCAGAGGTTACATGAGATGGCATACTGTGCTTTGAGAATACATATGTGAAGTACAAAGTGCTTGGCAAGCTTGGGTGAGGTTGTTGTGTCAGTGGTGTGAATGAAAATTCCTTGGTTGGAGAAGTGGTTTCATGATGACTAGAATGGCTGTAAATTCTGAGGATGCTGGGAGATGTTTAATGAAATCCATAGAGATTGAATTACAGGGTTCTCTGGAACAGGAAGCTATTTGAGTAGTCCATAGGGCTTGTGCCATTGTGGTTTGCTATGCATACAGGTGGTGTATTATTTACAGTAGTCCTTGATGCAGGATTTAATGCCAGCCCAGTTGAAGTCTCATCTGACTAGCTCCAAGCTTTTATTGATCCCAAAATGTCCTGACAGGATATGATCATGTTTGAACCATAAGACTTGTAAATGCAAGTCTTGAACCTTAGGAATGTAGATTCTGTTATAAATAAGGAAACATTTCATCTTTACTTAGCTAAATAGCAGAAAACCTTAGAAAACACTAAAATAGAGAATGCAGACACACTTTAGGTATATGCATGTGAGATAGAAAATATAAATGATATAAATGATCTACAAAAGGAATTAGAGGTCTATGATCATTTTTCATTATTATAGAGTAATTTACATGTGTTCCAAACACAGGATTTGCCCCTGGGGTGGTAGGTACCTGGGTGGCTAAGGGAGCAGAAAAGTGGAATGGAGATAGAGAAAGAGACCAGAGCTATGGAGACAGGAGAGTCAATGGAAATTCATCAGATATGCAAATAGATGGGAATGGATAAGGTCTGAAGCAAGATGAAACAAGGGAACACCAAAGAAGGGTGCATATATGCACTCACCAGGGCCATCTGCCTCATTTGGATATGTAACATGTGTGACTGGTATAGGGAACTCAAGGAGAAGTGAAATGAATAATAAAAAAGGAAGGAAACAGCTTTCTCCAATCATTTTAATCAAATTTGGGTAGTATATACATGAATACCCAGCTACATATAATGCAGAGGGCTGTCACCCCTATCCTGATACAGATTATTCCCTTATTCTCTCAAACTAACATGTAAAATTGCAATCTTGTATAAGTAGTACAGCTCTATTTACAGATAAACTAGTTCTTCATGTTATACTGCCTGATTGCTCCTTGTTCTTTCCAGTGCTGCATTAAAATCATAATTAGGGATGCCCCCATACCCATCATTTGAGATTTGAATTTATTTCAGATAAGTTCTAGTTATTATTCTGACATTGCTCACAGGTTGTGGAGCAGAGAGACAAGCAGCTTGTTATTCTATTGAATTTTCAAGTTACTTAAAATACTGGGCCAATCCCTCAATACCAGCACTAAAGGGCCAGTTGGCTACATCTGGATAGAATAACATATCCACACAGTTACAGAATGATTCCCATAGTACAAACCACCAGAAATGGTTTATTAGTCACAGATTCTACTTAGAAAAACACCCCCTACCTCACTTTACAAAGAGTAGTAAACCTTCTTGATTGGTCTGCCACTTGGGGTTTTCAGTGGTTCTGAGGTATCTCTGGGTGATTGGTCAAAAGCAAGGTTTTGTTGAATGTCAGTTAAGATTCATTTGGTGTCCATGAGCAAGGTGACAGGTTCAGAAAGGGATGTTGTTCAGAGGAATGCCAACTGGTACTGGAAAAGATTAGTCTGAGGTTCTGAGGGTTGACAGTGGCATAGTTGCTTGCACCCTCTTTTAGGTAGATGTACCAATGTCTAGTAAGGGAGTCATGCTTCATTCTGAGGCATCCAGGCCTAAAATGTATGATGAGTGATGATGAAAACTGTGAGGGCAATACTATTGACAAAGTCACAACAACAAGATACTCCAATATTAATGAGCTGATAAGGGGGTTCTCCACCTGGTGTAGCGGTAATCCTCAGAGATCAAGCTGAGGGGTAACCATTACACCAGTCACAACTTATATACCCTAATCTGGTGCTTATTATGTAATTGGAAGATGCAAGGCATGGAAACATAAACATGAGACAACAAACTGAACGATGAACTCCAAGCTAAACCCTGACATCACCCCCCTCTCAATGCATGATGTCTCAGTGTGGCCTTTGAGAGTGAACTACCACTCCTTCCAGAAGTTTTGGCTCAAATAGGTTTGGGAGGGTGGATTCAATGGAAATGTCCCCTGAGATACCATTTCAGGGTTCCCCAAAACAAGGAGAGGGTGGAGGTTGGGTCTGACTCGATTGCCACTCCAGGATACAATGGGAGTCTGAAAGAGTAGGTGGGGCCAACATTGCTGTGTCTCTCAAACAGTGTGATCTATGCATGTTCCCCTATGGTGTTGTGACCCCATTCCCTGGTGAATCCCTCAAATGTAAAGGGGGTAAGGGATGCACCTAGGTGTAATGGGTCCCCAGCTTCATAGGGTCGATGGGTCCTGGGTTGCCTCCACCAGAGAAGGGATAAAAATGGGTTTGGGTTTGGTTGGCATGTCAAAAGATGTTTTGACTCGTCTGATGTCTTCTGGCTTGAAGGACCAGTGTGAAGATAAGGGGTGGGATTGAAGAGGGATGAGGCTTTGCTGGCTGGATTGGGTGGACACGTTGTAGTGATGAGGGTAACTGTTATCAAAGTGGGTAGAGAAGGGGTTGATAGGGAATGTTGATATAAGGTTGAGTGAAATTAATAGAATGTCAGGTGGGACTTTGCTTATTTTGGGGTTGAGAGTCACATGTTTGGTTCTTCCCTTCTGTCCAATCAAAGAGGTGTCATTTGGGAACCTCTGTGAAATTCTCTAAGGTTTGAAAGGGGAGGGTGGCATATAGAGTAGCTGATATGTGTTGTGGGGCTTCAGGGTTCTGCCAGTGAAACCCCATGACAAGTTGCTTTGCTCCAGAGACATCCTTCACAGGTATCTGCAATTCATAACCCCTCCAATGGACTAGGTATTCTAGCTGTCCTTGGTAGACCCTGCTGTCTAGGATCCTCTTGACTTCATACTCAGGGACTCCATCTCAGATAACAGGAGGAGGGTGTGGGCCTGTGATTTTATCCCACTGCTCTTTTCCTTTTCTCTTCAACTTGCCGCTATCTCAGCGCTTATTTAAGCGCATTATGTTACCTGAAAAAGCGATTATTGGGACTTGTCTTTGTCCAGTATATTGACAAGTCCCAAGCTACTTTGTTGTGTGTCATTGTTAGTTGTCTACTACAGACTTTCCTCTGCCAATAGGTTATGGGCCCTGGGCTCTAACCACTTCACACTACAATTTCTTCATGTCCACTCACACACTTGCTCTTATCACCATCATGGCTTCCAAAATCACAAACTCTGATGGACCTAGCTTTTGTCTCACCCTCTTAAACAACACCAACTACCCTCGATGGAAAGGAGAGATGTGAGCTGTACTCCAAAGAAAGAAGCTATGGCAACTTGTAACTGGAGCAAGGCCTAGGCCAGCAGACAGTGCAAAAGCTGAAATCTGGGATGAAGATGCTTCTGTAGCAGCGGGCAACATTTTTCTTGGTGTTCAACTTGATCAAAGGGTCCTTCTGAATGACATTGCAAAAGACCCTGTTAAGATGTGGCTGAAATTAGAAAATGTACATCTTCAAAAACGTCCTGGAACAAGGTTCAATGCATATGATGACTTATTTGCAATCTGCATGTCACCAGATGAATCACTTCAATCACTCATGAACTGAGTTGACCAAGCCATTATCTCCATTCAAAACCTTCATCCATGTCAAAGTACGATCTACCGAGCCTCAGCTCCAGCAACTGAGGTCCATTACTTACAAGTCTTAGGATCATGTTTGGCTCAGTTCGGTTATATTCTACTTTACTCCATTCTATCCTTTTCGCTTCGCTTCACTT
>QFEC01017891.1:0-12251 GCA_003316585.1 Gomphus bonarii | reverse complement strand
AGCTATGAATACATAGAGGTTTAAATACATTTGGAGCATGAGATTAATATGGAGAAGGGTTATCTGAATGCAGAGGAGCTACTATACTAGGATGCAGGGATGCTAAACAAGAGATGGAGTCATGTGGAACTATAGAACATACTAGAAGATGATGTGGAAGATAATAGAAGGAGTGACGTGGAGGTCCATGTATCAGATTGATCACATGGGAGAAAGACAGAGATGGAGTATGGAGTATGCGGAGGTCACATGGAGGTTGTCTGTGGCGTGGAGTACGATGGAAAATAGAGATCTGCCTAGGGGGCTGAGATCGATCCAGAGGAGCATGGAGATGAATGATAAATGGGTGCTAGGGGTGAAGATTTGTTGGAGGGAACCTAGGATCTAACATACATTCAACACTTTCTCTCTCAAATTAGATATGGAAGCATTTCTTTGTATTTCTCTTATAAAAGCTACCTGACTTGTAGATAGTACACCAGTCTATATATCACATACACTCCTCACTCTTGGTGCTTTGTCAAGTTCCTAAATAGGAAACCACCATTCAGACTTATCATCTGAGATCTGAATTTATTCAAATAGGTTTTCAATAACATTTCAACATTTCTCACTGTTTTTTTTTTAGAATACAGAAAGAGAACTTGCATTTCTATGGAATTTACAAGCTGTCTAGAATAATGGCCCAATCTCTTGGTACCAGCACTAAAAAGCTGGTCTGACAGACTACACCAGAATAAACAAAATATAGGGAAACACTTTCATAGTTATTGCATTATAAAATCATCATCAGAATTTCTCATGATCACATGAGCCATCTAAATAGTTACACCCCATAACAATGAGAACTAAGAAGTATGTAGTTGTGTTTAAGTGACTGACTAGGTCTTACACTCACATTTCTGATGGTCCTATTTGTGGATTCCACTCTACTAGAGAATATCTATTCACAAACTCAGTTATAGATCATAATCCTGTTCTGTTGCCCCCCGATAGACCAGCTGTAACTTGCAAGGTACCATCTAGTAGTATCCTGGAATCTGACAGTGATAATCCAGATTGAAAACAGATATTCTCTTCTGCTAAGCACATGGGTTAATGGCTGATAAGTATCTGGCAATTGGATGTATTTGGCGTCGACGTGCCGCAGTGACAAAACTACGTAACGGCCGTCGACTTAAGTGACATGGCTAAAAAGTCACCTGTTTGAATTTAATGATCAGAGGTCAAATTGACACTCGAGTTTGATGATAAGGCTTAATTCGCGCGTGGGGATGGATGGAAATCGAATAGCACCAAACAGAGGCTGCATTTCGCGATGAAATCCCGGCTTACAACAGTACTGCGCCTTACTTGCATGCAGTTCCAATCGTCACCATACCTACGACACAGGGAGAGCCTTCTCCTTCGTGCAAACCCAGGCAATTATCTGCCTCACAGCCTCCGTCATTTCCTCAATGGTATGCGGTTCATGTTCATAAAACGGAACATGCATGAAAAGAGACTTGCTGCGCTTGATATTTTTACTCTCATTGGAGGGCTCAAATAATGGGCGCTGTGACTCTGCGAGGGAGCCGAAGCAGATGAAGTCACATAGGAAATGGCCTGCATCTTCGGAAGCGATCACTCGCTAGATAATCGAGTGGTATGAGCTTGAGTTTTGAAGGACGTAATGATCTTGGGACGGAGGCTTACGGTCTCGCCTTGTTGCCGGAGGTGCTCTATCACCCCTGCCACATCCACTTCCGTACGCAGCTCTTCCGGGAAGCACTCGTATCCCTCCGCAAAACCGCGCAGAGGTTCTGGCTCTGGCTCTGGCTCTGGCTCCCGTTCCGGATCAACCCCATTGAGTTCACTGCCCGCCATCCCACGGACTCTTTCAACCTCAAAACGCTCTGCAGCTGACGGTTCGTGGATATTGTTGCCTGCTCCAACAACAGGCGCCATCTCCCCGTCTACGCCTGGAACGCGATATCCAGATTTATGCCCGACTTGTTCGAGCGATAATGCACCAGTACGTCCAGCTCCCAAGTGGAATGTCAAGTCATAGCCCTCGGCTGGAATTGCTACGGCAGGCTCTGGCATGGGCGCGTCTTCCGAGTTGGGAGAAGGTAATTTAGGAGGACGGGCATGCAAGCCTGGGACAATGGATAGTATAGTTGAATATGTGACCTTGAGGGGCCCAATGGCGGTGACATGGATCGTGGAGGAGTTAGTGTGAATAAGCGAGTTGTGGAGAGGAGCCACGCAAGACCAAGAGGGGTTATCGGTGATGAACGAGAAGGACTTTTGAGGTGTTGAGATTAGATGAGTAATCGTGATATAGACAAGAGGTAGCTGCTCACGCCGTAACCGGTGACAAGGACGTGGAAAGTAGGCTTGCCGTCGGTAGTGGTTGGTGGCATGAGAAGAGGATGCTGAGTGATGGCGCTTGTGGCGTTTTAATTACTTCGGTTCATCGGTACTATTCAGCACATGTCCAAAATCACATGTGCCTCCACGTTTGATACCGAAGATAAGTTATTTCCATGAGTCTTCTGATAGCATGTCGAATTATATTGTTCTCAGGCTATTGGTGTTTGCTTTGTGAATCCAGCAATAGCATCTGGATGTTTTAAATTTTCAACAGTACAAGCGAAGCCATTACATAAGACGTACGCCTATTCTCACTTGAGTGCCGACGGGGCCGGCCAAAGCCCCGGTCCAGGCTCATTTACGAGATTTACCCGCAAAGCGCGTAAACTTTCCTAAGGTAAGCGTTCTTACTACAAACAGGTGTAACTTAGGGTAAGCTCGAGGGCTCGGACATATGTAGTGTCTAAAGGATTTCAGCCACAGGAAATGTCACTTGCGTTGACAATCTTTGGTTTGGTTTTTCTAACGGAGCTCGTGTCTTGGATAGGCCAGACCGTATTACTGAACATAGTACGCATCCGTCCGAGCACTAGAGATTCTCGTCTGAAGCTCGCACCGTGGCAGTTTTACACTCTACACCAGTATTTATTCCACAGAACAACTGTACGACGGCAACGGCAGCTCAAAAAGGAGATTTTGGCTACGAAGCAGGAGTTGCTACAAACGAGTGCTCAGGACCAATTCGCAAAATGGGCTAAGCTAAGACGGAAGGTGGATAAGGGGCTTGAGGACTTGGAGAATCTCAGTGAGTGTTTTCTGGCCGTGCGATTTGTGATACTTTATGGTCCACGCTGTAGACAACGAGCTGTCTGCCACCAAGAGTTCCTACTCGACAAAGTTCAACACGGCTGTTTGGCTTACCACGTCGGGTGCGCAGTACATCCTGGGGTGGTGGTTTGGAAAACAAGCGGTATTTTACCTCCCCCCGGGCTGGTTCGGACCAGCAGAGTGGTGGCTCAGCCTCCTATTCGCCCCCATGGGTACGGTTGATGACATCATCCCCCGCACTTCTTCATGCTGATGAAGATCTCAGGTTCGGTGAGCTGTGGTGTGTGGCAGATGGCGTGCAAACGTGTTCTTAAGGTTGGGGAAGGCATTGTGAAGGATTTCGTATGTGAGTCTTCCCAGGCGTGTTGTTTAGACATTGGTGATAATGTAATTTTCCTCAGTGTCACCTCCCACTTCGAGTGCACCAACGGCTAAGGGGACAGAGGCAACAGAGAAACGGAAGGCCGCGTCAGGGAAGACAGAGTGAGAACCAGGTACTTGTAAAGGTACTAGCAAATATGAATCTCGGAGTGCCGCGTGCGACATGATGTGGATGAGCGATTGAGCCAGACAATTTCACGTGTCATGTCGTGTGGTCCCGGGGAGCGGATTCTGGCGGCGCTCCGCTGACCCTATATAATCGTCCCATATAGCATCTTTGTCTCTCGTTTGTACTCCAAACCCCATCTGTTAGAAATTCGAATCATTAGCTCTCTGCAATGGCCAAAGGTGTAAAAGTCCTTGGAAAAGTAACTGGAAAGGCGCAGGACATCATTCTCTCTGAACCGGCCTTGGAATTCCTGGCGGCACTCCACCGCACCTTCGAAGCCACCCGCCAGAATCTCCTCCTCTCCAGAAACACCACCCAGCTCCGTCTCGATGCTGGGGGTCAGCTAAACTTTCCTCCAGAGACGGCCCACATCCGCGCTGAGCCATCCTGGCACTGTGCGCCACCCGCTCCTGGTCTCGAAGACAGGAGGGTAGAAATCACTGGCCCTACCGACCGCAAAATGGTTGTTAATGCCCTCAACAGCGGTGCCAAAACCTTCATGGCCGACTTTGAGGGTACGTGATACTGGGATGTGCACCACGGTCTCATAACCTCAGCAGCGTCTAGACTCTAACTCACCCACGTTCTTGAACATGGTCAATGGACAGATGAATCTCTACGATGCCATCAGGCATCAGGTCGACTTTGAGCAGGGCGGCAAGTCCTACAGGCTTGTGCCCAACCCCGCAGTGCTCATAGTTCGGTAAGTTTTACCCACCGTACTTATCTCGCATCTCACAGCAAGTAAAGCCCTCGAGGTTGGCATCTCGATGAGCCACGTGTGACTGTCGACAACCATCCTATGTCTGGCTCACTCTTTGACTTTGCTTTGTATTTCTTCCACAACGCGCATGAACTCGTGAAGCGCGGCACCGGCCCTTATTTCTACCTACCCAAGATGGAGCACTACCTCGAGGCGCGTCTTTGGAACGATGTCTTCCTTTTCTCTCAGTCGTACATTCACATGGCTCACAATACAATTCGCGCGACCGTTCTCATCGAGACCCTCCCCGCTGCCTTTCATATGGAAGAGATTCTTTTTGAGTTAAGGAATCACTCTGCTGGCTTGAACTGTGGCCGGTATGACGATTCATTGCGCTAATTATAGCTTCTCACCGCATATATCCCGCAGCTGGGACTACATCTTCAGTTTTATCAAGAAGCGACGTGCCGATGCCACTGCGGTAATGCCCGACCGCAAGGATGTCACCATGGAAGTGGGATTCATGGACGCATATGTCAGACTTCTGATTCAGACTTGCCATAAGTACGCAAAAATTCCAGCCTCTTGGTCGCACGGTGGTAATCAAGGTACACAGGCGTAAAGTCGCCGCAATGGGCGGCATGTCGGCTCAGATTCCTATCAAGGGAGATGACAAGGCAAACGAAGTTGCTATGGCCAAAGTCAGGGCGGACAAACTTCGTGAAGTCACCGCGGGCCACGACGGTCCGTCTTGCCGATATTTCCCCGTTCTAGTAGCATCTAATACTGCATACAGGTACCTGGATTGCGCATCCTCTCATCAATAAGATCGCGATGGATATATTTAACGAGCACATGCTTGGACCCAATCAAGTGATTTCTAAATTTGATTATCCTCTTCAGTAGAGACTGATTCTCGCTAGTATCATGTTCGCCGCGAAGAGGTCAAGGTGACCGTAGCTGATCTTCTGAACACGAATGTGAAAGGAAAAATTACTGAGGAAGGCGTAAAGTCGAACGTTTCAGCGTAAGAATGAACTTTGTGGACAAGCGACCCTTCACTGATGAGAAAATATTTTACAGTGCATTGGCCTATTCCGCAGCTTGGATTGCGGGTAATGGATGCATCCCGCTTAACTATCTCATGGAAGATGCAGCCACCGCTGAAATTGCGCGAGTCCAGCTTTGGCAATGGGTCCATCACAAGTCCGTTCTGGTGTGTTTCATTCCTCCCTCTCGCATATCGATATACTGACTCGCGCTGTACATTCCACAGGACTCCGGACACCCGATAACGGCAGGGTACATCGACTCACTCGTCGCACAAATATCATCGAAGGTGAAGACGATCGTGCCAGGGCTCAAAGATGAACATGTGCACGTCGCAGGGGATTACCTCAAGTCCCAGATCAGGAAAGACTGGGCGAGCGATTTCCTGACGACGGATCTGATGCCGTATCTGGAGAACGTCGACGGAACCAAGTGGCTGAAGAGTGCTCTATAAAGAAACGCTCTATGGAAATTCAGTGAAGAATGGACGTGGATACGATCTCGAAAGGGAAAAAATTATTGTCTGGTCTTGATTTGTAATTTGTACGTGAACACTAAATGAGTCCCGGCGCGTGTAAGGATCCATGAATTGACGATGATATTTTGTGATTTTGAGGGACTCATGGAGAGTAAATGATGGGTATAGTTGAGAGTTTGGCTGCCACCACATTCATGCGGGGTTTGCCAGCAGGCCGAGAACTTTCGCATGTCTGCTCATATAAGCTGTTCGTCTGTGTATCGCGTAATCCTACAATTAATTGAATGCTGATGAAGAAAGTGCTCAAAATTAAGTTATGCATCAGGAAAATCTCAGATTCAATTTTTTGACTTATTGTACTTAGGAGTCAATTAAGGAAACTGAGTTCAATAAATACATCGTTTTTCCTTAGCCAGCTGGCATGGTAAGTCAATGTGATAACTTAAGGAGTGTAAAGAGCAACGTAAGTGATGAATAAGGTCTATGAGTCGTTAAGTTCCAGTCAAGGGTATTACCAAATTCGGCGATGCCGATATCAGTCAAGGCAGGTAAGAAGCAAAAGCGTGCAAATAAGGTGAAGGCTAATTACAAATAAGAAAGCTAAGTAAAAATCGTCATTTAGAAAGGAATTTCAAAAAGCATGATAATCAATGCATTTGTTCACATAAAAAGGTGTGAAATTTGTCCAGTGTGTCAGCAAAAGAAAGGGTTTTGGACACAAATCCCTCCTTAAACACTGGAAGGAGATGTGCTGCATGAATAATGGTATCAAGATGAACGATTGCAACAAAGGGTTTACCTTCATTGAAATCCAGTTCTACAAACCACATTCCCGTTCCTTCATCTGCCGAATCAGCCACACGCGAGAACCAGTGCACAAGAGTACATGGATAGTTGACGGAGTGGTAAGTGAAAGAGAAGAAAAGGTGGACATGAGCAATGTAAAGACCATGCATTCCAGGAGCGTTCAGATCGGTCTTAACAAAGATGCAGTCATACCAAGCCAGACCTTTTCTCCAAGCACCAACTGCACAGATGCGCTCATAGCGCATCCCGCCAATTGCAGAAACATTGCTTGGGGAATAAAATGCCGCGGTGGTGGAGGAGTACACTGCGATTTTCTCAGAGAAGGGAGGTAGATTGACACATGCTTGATTATACAATGAGTCAGAGTCCAAGTGCTCTTATGTGTGAATGAACTGCTGTATGAGAGAAACTAAGTCGGTTTGATCGATACTGGTTACGAGGTTATCCACATAAACACGACAGCCGGTCACTTGAAATAAATATTGGTCACAAGTAAAGATTAAGGGTACTTATGAGCAGTCTTGGCTAAAGTAACCTGAGCTTCAACTGCAGGGCTGGTTACCACATCACCATTGTCACCTTCGTCATCCACAGGCTGCATGGCTATGGTTGTGGCTGAGGGCTAATGCTGTTGCCATCAATAATGGGAGCCTGCGTTGCTGAGTTTTGCCCTTGAAGATTGTATGTACAAATGAATTTAGCAACTTCAAACTCAATGATAATGAAAACACATACCAAGCCTAGATAATGTCAAATTGAGAGAAGTTCCTTGAAGCATCCCACAGCGAGTGAAGTCAATGCATGCAGCTGCTAGCTTGTCAAGCCATTGATTGGTCACTAGAATTTGGACCAGAGCATTGAATCAGTTGGAGCATTGACAAGGTTTCTTAACAGCTTTGATATACTTTGATTCAGTGATTGAGGTACAGAGGCAATTAGGTACACCAAAAGCTCTGATGAGCTAAAGATAGTAAAGAAGGGAGAGAGTCTAGACCTCACTTCCATCACTTCTCTTATTTGGCTAGTTTCTCCACTCATGATACTTTTCCCCCATTTAGTAATTTCCATTGTGCCTTGCAACAATCTTTGTAACACCTCACTTGAACCTTATTCTGACTCACCCATGTTTCACCTTGCCTTTGTTTTAATTCCTGTTCTGGAAACCACTTTGTTCTTTTGATTTGAGATTACTATGACTATTGGAAATACTAATCTAGTATATAATATGTATGTAAATTAGTAGTTCAGTAGCCAGAAAATCAACTAAGATTACCCCAAGCACTTTTGTTAAATCTTGCTCTTTGGAAATTAGGGATACAATGAGATCTGGATGGTGAAGTATATAAGCTGAAGCCAAGCTGTCAAGGTTCAGTTGGAGTTCATTGTCAGTTGTTGTTTCTCATTCATGTCCTTCCATGACTTTCCATGACTTTCCAGGACTTTCCAGGACTTTCCATCACTTTCTGGGACTTTCCATCACCTTCTGTAACTTTCCATAACTTTCCATGACCTTCTATCACCTTCCATGACCTTCCGCTAGGGTATATAAGTGTGACTGGTGTAACAGTTACCCCTCAGCTTGATCTCTGAGGATTACCACTACACCAGGTGGGCTTTCTATGTATTTATTGCTAGTAACCTTTGTATAAACTGAGGATTACTGCTACACTAGGTGGGAAACACTCTTATCAGCTCATTAAATATTGGAGTATTTTGTTGTCATGACCTTGTCGATAGTATTGCCCTCACACAAGCCCTATTCTGAACCTTGCCAAAGTTACAACCTCACCTGAGCTTACATAAGAACCTCACCTCAGCCTGTTCTTAACACCAGGTAGGGTTGATGTCCAAGGAGAGTACAGGTTTGAACCAGTCCAAGGCTGTTCCTTTCAAGTAAGATATGTAGGTAACTTTTATGCTATTGGATAAAAGATGCCAGGATAGTCTCAAAAATTCAAATTACATTGAACTAGGAAGGGTTGGAGTTTACAACTATCAGACCCATCAAAGATGTCTAATTCTCAGACCTTGGTCCAAGGTGAAGACTACTTCAGAGATGACAGGTTGTTGGCCAGCATGCTAATAGCCTCAGCAAGGCTTGGCAGATTTGGGGCTATGAAAATGTCAGGTGGTGTCTAATTTGGACTGTGTTGGAGGATGAGTCTCATAGTTTAGGGTTAAAGGCTGGTACAGGGTTGTTTGTGGGGTTAAGGGGTGTATGGAGTGAGTGAGTATTTGGAGCCATAACTGGAACATCATGAGTGAGAGATGCATGGCATGCTAATGCTTCTGAAATAGTTCTAAGGATTCTAGCACATATGTTGCTTTGAGTACTCTGCCTCATAGATGATCAGGAGTGAGAGTTCAAATATACTGTTAAATCCAGAGTATCAGACATATGTGATATCTATCAGGGTTCAGCTTGGAGTTCATTGTCAGTTGTTGTTTCTTGTTGATTTCCTTCAATGACTTTCCATAACCTTCCAGGACTTTCCATCACCTTCCATCACCTTCTATGACCTTCCATGACCTTCCACTAGGGTATATAAGTGTGACTGGTATAATGGTTACCCTGCAGCTTGATCTCTGAGGATTACCACTACACCAGGTGAGCTTTCTATGTATTTATTGCTAGTAACCTTGTATAAACTGAGGATTATCACTACACCAGGTGGAAAGCCCCTTATCAGCTCATTAAATATTGGAGTATCTTGTTGTTGTGACCTTGTCAATAGTGTCACCTTCACAATATCCAAGGGTCAGATGGTCATGTCTGAGTTTACTTCATAAGGTCTGAGCTGTTGAAGTCAAATGGAGGCTGACATGGATACCAGGGTGATTATGAGGGTATGTGTTATAAATAAAGAATAATAAAAATAACTCAGTTAAGTAGTTATAGTCAAAACAACATAAAAACAAAAAAGGACCAAAACTAGTACAAAAACACCAGATATATGCATAAGACATTAAAGAAAATATTTACACAAATCTGACCCAAAAAGATTCACATTCATAGCTAAATTCCTCATCATTCTATTGATTTTTACTTGTACTATGGACACAGGATATGTTCCCAGCACTTTAACACCCCAGTGGCTAAAGTAATGGAAGGTATGGAATGGACTCAGGGAAGAAGCAGGGTCATGACAGACATCAGAAAGAGTGGAAATAAACTGGAAACAATCCACAATTGAGATGGAAAAAGTCTGGACTGGATAGGAACAAAGGGAGAGGGTAGGTGAGTGCGTATATGGTACTACTGGGGCTGTCGACTGATTCAGAGGTTGTGTAGCATGTTACTGATATAGTATAGCATGTGGAAAACAGGAGAATCAAAGGAAGAAGGATTTAAAACCAATTGGCAATGATTTCTTCTATTTCAAATAGCCCAAGTATATTATACGCGAGTGCCTAACTTTGTGCAGCATGGAAATCTGTTGCTTCTGACCAGGTGTAGTCTTATTTCCTTTTTGTTAAGTGCGTGCACAACACGCCCTTGGTTCGGGTGGTTCGGCTCGGTCCAATGAGCCGAAGACTGATGTGGCGTTGGCTTCAATGTTCTTGCGTTGCGCCTATCTATCCGCCGAGCCACTATATTTCAGACGAGGCTCGGTTAGGGACCGAGGGTGCCAAATCGAGCGGTGGATGAAGGGGCTTAAGAACTAGAGGACGTATGTCTAACTAAGTCGATTATCTGAATGGAGAATACATACAGATAATAGGTAACTTATATAGGAAAAGAGAGACGGTTAAGATATGCAACAGAGTTGCATTAGAGATGGAAACTAGAATGAAGATATGTGGAACGAAAGTACTAGAAAGAATGAAGGCGGGCATACATGCCCATACATGTACCGAAGGGTACCGAAGTGAAGCGAAGTGAATGAATGAAAAGGATAAGATGGGGTGAAGTAGAACATAACCGAGCCGAGCCGAATGTGATCCTAAGACTTGTAAGTAACAGACCTCGGTTGTTGCAGCCGAGTGAGCCAAGGCTCGGTAGATCGTACTTTGACACTTTTTCTCATTGTCACTAGCTAGGGATTGACCTTTTGTATAAGTACTAAAAGTCTCATAGGTAGTACTCCAGTGAATAATTGTCTATCAATTATTTACTCCTTGTCTAGACCAGTGCTTTCAGGGGATCAACCATTTCACAATCCAAGCTGATGCTGAACTGATTCACCTGTACCGAGGGATACTGAGCCAAATCACACACTCAGATGATAAATGTAGCACCACTTGCTTGGTCCAGATATGAAGTGTACTGAACTGAGAGGCTGAGTCATTGGCCTGAGTACCATAGCACTGGATATGGATTGTGGGGTTATCATACCTTTGGACCCAATCAAGGGGTAAGATATGCTGAGGAAGCAGGAAGCAGACAATGGTACAGTAGGGGACAAAACTGTTCACATGTTGTGAACACTTTGATTGTGTAGCAAATAATGCAATGATCACATAAGCACAAAATCTGATATAATTTATCATGATATCCCTGCATCTTAGCTTGAGGTCACTCACCAGGATGATTATGTAATTCTCAATATTGGCCAAGATATTAATTATTTAAAATAATCAAACATGTGAATGGTTTTGCCCCCTCTATTTTTTTCATCAAAAAATGATACATACAGAGCTCAAAATCACGTGATATCACATGATCATAATTAAGGTTTGTTTCTATCCAAACAACACCAAATACCCCCTTGTTTTCAACCATGTTCCACCTGAACCCTCTTCCACAACTCATGCACTCCATTAGGGGGGTTTTCATAGTCAGAAAGGCATTTTTTGACAATAGTCCAGAGGTGTTCAATGGGATTCAGGTCAGGAGACTGAGCTGGCCACTTCATGACCTCATAACCATGGTCAGAAACCATTGGATGGCCTTCTTACATGTGTGCTTGGGGTCATTATCCTGTTGGAAAATAATGTCAGTAGAATCTTTACCATAATACTCCAGGCTAGCTGGAAGATCTTCATCTAAAATCTGCCTGTATAACTCCCCATCCATCCTCCCATCAATTTTGACAGCATATCCAGGTCCTTCCCACAGCATACAACCCCATACCATCACAGAACCTCCACCATGACAAGATTAAGGGCTGGAGAGATATAAGAAAATTGAAGTTGTTTATGATGTTTTTTGTTAGAATCTGAATTAAGACTTGTTTTTTGTTTTTCTGGTGATTGTGGAGCGATGTAAAAGACTATTATTTGTTTTTACAATGTTAGGACTAAATATTACATGAATAGGAGCTAAGGGAAATGGTGAAACATGTGTACATGAGGGGATGATGCATACATGACATCATATAGGAAATACATTTTACACAGACATTTGGGAGGGGAGAAAACGACAAAAGATAATAACATACATATAAATGAACCTAGAGCTAGATAAGCGAACATGTTTTATAAGGGCGGTGGCTGGCCAGGCTCATGCTGGTCCTACGATGTATGCGAGCATGACAGGC
>QFEC01017886.1:0-21834 GCA_003316585.1 Gomphus bonarii | reverse complement strand
GATTTCACTGGTGATACAGAGGACAGGAAGTCAACTTCAGGCTATGCAGTATTTCTAGGGAACAGCCCCTTCGCGTGGGCCTTGAGAAAGCAAACTATGGTTGCTCTCTCTACCACAGAAGCCGAATACATCATGCTTACAGAAGTCATGAAGGAGGTACTCTGGGCTCAGAAGATTCTGGAGGAGCTGGGACTGAATGTCATCAAACTGACCCATATACACCAAGACAATCAATCGACAATTGCATTCGCTAACAGCCAGAAGACTCTCCAGCAGATGAAGCACATTCAAGTTTGGCAGATGTTTATTAAAGACCACCTAGATGAAGGGAACATCAAACTAGTCTACACACCCACCGCCGAAATGACTGCAGACATTTTGATGAAGTGACTGACCCCCGCAATACACCGTATCCGTGCAATGGCCTTGGGTATAGAGGATCATTTGATGGAGGAGGAGTGTTGAGTTTTATTGTTCCATCTCATATTCTCTGATACCCAGTTCATTTATCTATGTTCATTTTATCACTCTATCTGCTCCATGTCACATGATGACACAGTGCAACATGGTGACATGGACTCTGGGTATAGGGCATGTCTTAATCCAGAACAGGCACCATTGTTGTGGAAACAACAATGGACTACAGTATATATAGTATAGTAGCGTGACTTGCTTCCCTTAGTGTTTGACTTAGCACTAAGGGTAAGCAAGTATCATTCTCATGTAGTTCTCTCAGTATCACTAATGACGTTTAGTAGATACTTGTTAACAGGTAGTTAAGCAATGACAACTTAGTGTTTGACTTAGCACTAAGGATACTTGTTAACAGTCAATAGTATCAGCTCAGGATTTCAAATGAGTGGTCCCCTGACATCACCCCCCCTTCTAGAGTACTGTGTCCTCGAAGCACATGCCATGATTGATTTGAAAGCCATTGACTGAATCCTTCAGGGTGCTCCCAGGTGTGAGTGGTAGAACTCCCATACCTTTGCCAGTGCTGCCATGTATTCCTCTGCTACTCAACTGTTCTCCTCATATCCATACCCCTCCCACTTCACTAGGAAGTAGAGTTGACCCATCAGCCTGCTATCCAACACCCTCTCTACCATGTAGTGTTCCTCTCCTTCCACTAGTTTGGACAGTGGGGGCAGTATGACCCTTTGGCCATGTATTGGGTCCTTGGGAGCTGGGATGAGTTTGATCACATTGAAGACTGGATGAAGTTGGGACAGGGAAGGGGGAAGTTAAAGTCTGTATGAGTGCTTCCCCACTTGGTTCTGAATGACATACAGCCTGAGGTAGCAATGACCAAGCTTTTGGGAAGGTCAGGTCATGCAAATGTCTGATCCACCAAGGAAGACTTGATCACCTGTGTGATACTCAGGGGCAGGGACACAGCATTGGTTGTAATACTGTGTCATATTGTCCTTCACTTTAGCCAGTGCTGACTTCACTTCTTCCAACAACTTCTCCATCCTGTCTTTGAACTCGTTCACCATTTTGGTTCAGGACTTGGGCTCTCAGGGCTCAAAGCCCATGCGCAGGTGCCTTCCCATATCCAACATGAATGGGGTTTTCTGGGTGGGTGATTGTTGTACTGGAACTCAGCCATTGGTAGAAGGTCATCTCAGCCATCCTGTCTTTCATTGATGAATAAGCAAAAGTACTGTTCAAGTTCCTGGTTGATGCATTTGGTTTGGCCATCTGCCTGAGGATGGTATGCCATTGTGGCCATGAGCTTGATCCTGAGGAGCCAATAGAGCTCATGAGTGAACTCAGAAATAAACTACTGGCCTTGGTCAGAGACAACTTGTTTTGGTAGGCCATGCAGCTTCCATACATGCATGAGGTAGAGTCAAGCTGCTCCCAGTACCATGATGGTCATGTTTGTGGGGAGGAAGTGTTCCCTCTTGCTGACCAAGTCTACCACATTCATCATTGCATGGTACCCATGGGACTCAGGGAGTTTGACTATGAAATCCACACTAATTGTGTCCCACTGAGACTCAGGGATTGGAAGTGGTTCCAGTTCCCCCATTGGCAGCTGCCTCAGGGCTTTGGTTTGGGTGCAGAGGTCGCAGGTTTTGATGTATTAGCTGATGTACCAAGACATCTGCAGCCACCAGTAGTTCCATGATATGAGCTTGAGTGTCTTCAACCTCCTGGTGTGCCCCACTACCCATGTGTCATGATGCTGGGATACAATATGTCACCTCAGTTCAGGGTCATTTGGAATATAGATCCTTCCTTGAAAGTGTAGGAGGCTTTCTCATTTTCTCCACTTGGCCAAGCATACTGATTGGTTGTGTCCCTTTTGGAGCTCTGTGACAGCTCTGGCCACCAGATCCTCAGGTCTGGATGTTCAGAGGTGTGACCAAATGTCCTGAAGGAGGTCCCATTCTTCTCCTACTGCTGTGACTCCTTCTAAGGCCTGGATTGCAAACAGGTCTGGCCAAAGGAGGTCATGTCCTCATTATCTCCCATGCCTGTACTGTGGTCTGACCTTCTTGAGAGTGTATTGGCTTTGCCCATGCTTTGGCCCAGTTGATGGTGGAGCACAAAGTCAGATCAAGAGAGGTAGAGGGACCATCTCGCTTGCCTTCAGTTGAGCTTTTTCAAAGTCCGGAAGTACTCCAGGTTCTTGTGATCCATCCAGATCTCAAACTTGAACTGGGCCTTTTTCAGGAAGTGCCACCATTCCTCTAGTGCTTGCATGACAGCCAGCATTTCCTTGTCATGGATCTCATAGTTCCATTTGACTGGACTCAAGCTCTTGGAGAAGAAGCCAATTGGGTGCCACATTCTGTCCTTGGGGGATTGTTGCAAGAGGGTGGCTCCCATAGCAAAGTCTGAGGTGTTGGCTTCCACCTGGTACATTCAAGAGTTGTCCAGGAATGCTAACACAGGGGCCAAGGTGATCTGCCCCTTTAAATTCTGGAGTGCCACCTCCTTGGCCTCTTCCCACTTCCATGGTTCTCCCTTCTTCATGAGGTCAAACAAGGGTCAGGCATGGAGCAAAAATTCTTTGATGAACCACCAATAGAAGTTGGCAAACTCAAGGAAGGACTGCACCTCTCTTTGGTTTGCTGGCCTTAGCCATTTGGTTATGCCTCAAATCTTTACTGTACTCCAAATCCTTGTGATCCATACAGATCTCAAATTTGAGCTAGGTTCCTTCCAGGAAGTGCTGCCATTCCTCTAAAGCCCACATGATGGCCAGCATTTCCTTGTCATGGATCTTGTAGTTCCATTCAGCCAGACTCAGGCTCTTGAAGAAGAAGGCAATCAGGTGCCATGTCCCATCCTTGGGGGACTGTTGCAAGAGGGTGGTTCCCATGGCAAAGTCTGAGGTGTTGGCTTCTACTGAATACATTTGCAAGTCATCTGGGAACATTAAGACCAGGCCCAAGGTGATTTGGTCCTTCAGCCTCTGCAGCACCACTTCCTCTGCCTCTCCTCACCTCCACTGTTCTCCTTTCATCATGAGATCAAACAAGGCCTGAGCATGGAGCAAGAAGTCTTTGATTAATTGCTGGTAGAAGTTGGCAAACCCAAGGAAGGATTGCACCTCCTTTTGGTTTGTTCACCAAGGCCACTTGGTCATACCCTGAATCTTTACCGGGTCCATCTCCACCTTCCCCTCCAAGATAATCAGCCTGAGGTATTCTATGCATGTCTGTTCAAACTCACACTTCTCCTTCCTCAGGTAGAGCTTGTTCTCTCAGAGGCATTCCAGCACCCACCTTGTGATCACTTGGTACTTGGGTTAGGTCTTTGAGTAGATGAGGATGTCATCAATGTACACACAAACAACCCCTTCCATGATGAGGTCCTGGAAGATCTTGTTCATCATTGTTTGAAATGTGGCTGGGCTGTTAGTAAGCCTGAAGAACATCACCAGCAGTTTGAACAGCCCTCGGTTTGTTCAGAATGCTGCCTTCCACTCATTGCCTTCATTGATTCAGATGTTGCTGTACCCCCCACCAAATGTCCAGTTTTGTGAAGTAATTAGCTCCCTTGAGCTGATTAATCAACTTGGGTATGATGGGGAGTGGGTACCAATTTTTTATGGTCATGGTGTTCAAGCATCGGTAGTCCTGTATGAGCCAAAGCAAACTGTCCTTCTTCTTGATGAAGAATACCAGGGAGGCTATCAGGGATTTTGATGGCCAAATATGTCCTATGTCTAAGTTCTCTTGGACAAAATCATTGAGCTGGGCCTGTTCCACCAGGGACATGGGGTACACCTTGCAATTGACCAGATTGGAGCCTGGTTCTAGCTCAATGGTGTGATCCCAGACCCTCCACTCAGGGAGCTTGTCAAAAGGCTCTTTAGTGAACATACTCTTGAACTCTTGGAGGTAGTCTGGAATCTTGGTCTTTGCTCAGACATTCTTGTAGTGTGCTTCCACTATTCTTTGTGAGGTCATCTGCATGGCTCAGATGTATTCTGCTTTAGGCAGCAGCATCATGTACATCAGTCTGTCCCCTTCCTCTAACTGTATCATCCTCCTCCTTGCCTTCCTCTCACTCATTCTCTTCCTTGGGAAGCTTCAGGAATGGGCCAGCTCAGCACATCTGGATCTGTCGCTTGGTCTTTTGGGTTTCCTTCCACTCTTCTCAATACTCAGCTCAGCAAGTGTGACACTGGTCCAGGCATCAGGTCATTTTGATTGTCCAAGTTTGCCAGTCAATTTTGGGGTTGTGCTTCTCAAGCCAAGTGAACCCAAGAATAATGTTTTGCCCACACAAGTTGGTGACTGTGAAGGTGGCATGCTTGGAGTGGCCCTCCACTATGAGGATCACATCCACTATCTCTTGAATAGACCCTGCTTTATTGGGGGATCCATCCACATTATAGATGGGGATTGGATGTTGGAGTTTTCAAGTGGTGAGATGAAGATGTTCAGCATAGGTCCAGTTCATGAACAGTCCAAGGCCCCACTATTGATGAGGGCAGGTCCAGACTTGACCTCAGCCATGTCAGTAGTCTGAATCTCTACCTTGATGATGAGAGATCTAGGGCTCAGGTTGGCTGCAATTACATATTTCTTTGGGAGCTTCCATTCTTACTTTTGGAGTCAGATCAAAGGTGGTTTGAGAGGGTTGGGGGTGTCAGGTTTTGGTGCAGCTATCTCAGTTTCAGTTCAGTTTGGTTGGATGGGTGTTGTTTCACATTCTACCTCCAAACACAAAAACCATTTATGTACAGGCAGTGGGGGCACACTATTCATCTACTGCAGGCTCCAAAACCCTCTACTTTCTCTTCTAACATGTCTATGACTCCAGTTTCTAGCATGATCTTGGTCTCAGCTGATGGATGGCTTGATGCATTGGCCAGGGCTAATAGCTCAGGTAGCAGCTCCAATTACTCTTCTGCAGTCATGGTCTGGATATCAAATGAGAGGGGGCATTCGCTGGTGTAGTGGCCTGGTTTCATGCATTGAAGGTAGACTCCTGGCAGTGTCCCTTGGGACTGAGTTCAGTCAACATCCATGGGAACTGGGCCATTTTTAGGTGCAGTGGGGACTGATGGTACCAACTGCCAAGGGTTGACATCAGCCCTAGGTCTCTCCCAAGTTGCCTTTGTTGGAATGTGGGGAGCCAAGGTGTCACAAGTGTATGACTTTGGTTCACTTCCATGAAACACATTGTGGGCCTCTCTGTTCCTTGCTACTCTCCTTGCTGCTTGATACCAGCCTTTGGGGTCATCAAAGTCCAGGGCCCCACTGCCAAGCAGAGCTACCCTGTTCTGCATGCTTGGTTTGAGGCCTTTGCAGAATTTGATCACAACCATTTTATAGTCACAATACTTGGCCAGATCTATCAGTTCAACAAACTGGTTGGTGTATTCTTCTACTGAGTCCTTGCCCTGGTACCATCCCATCCCTTCTAGTTTTGTGAGGGCCAAGAGTTGTTCTTTCTTTGGGCAGAAACAGTTGACAAAGTCAGGCTCAAAGGTGTTCCAATCTGGGTAATGGAACCAGCCAGACCTATTGGCTCAGAGGACTTTGTTAGCAAACCAAGACACTTGGTCAGACTTGAAGAAGGAGAGGGCCCAATGGATGTGGGCCTGGTCATTTGGGAAATGACTGCCACAGATCATAAAATAGATATTGCAGGAATTGAGGAATACATGGCCTTTGTCACAGTTGCCATCAAAGTCTGAGGGGGATGCTGGTCTGATTCAGGAGGCAGCCAAGAGCAAGAAGCTTGGGATCTAGTTCACATACACTTGGTGCTGGGTCATCTTCTGGATCAAGGAACTCTCTATCTCTTTTTCTCAGTCACTTTCTAACTTCTGCATTATCACTCTTAGGGCATTATTGATTTCAGCATTAGCTGCTTGGTTCGCTGCTAGTTCTTGTTCCAACTGTCAGAAGCTCTTGTAGATGTCCATCTTGATTTGGGAACTTGGTAGTGCATGTGTTGCTGAGGCTGTTACAGTTATAGAGGAGGGGGAGTCTGGTGTTGCGTAAGTGAGCAAGGCGAGGCTATCTGAGTCACTTTCATTTAGACAAAAGCCACCTATGGTCGTATGGTAACATGACTCCCAGTCCTTATTGGGTGAAGTTTTCCTAATGTAAGGGCAACCCCTGTAGCATTTGCCGAGGTTACCAAAGTCACATGACTGAGGCTAGCAAGGGGGATAACCTAAGAGGAAAACTTAGGGTCCCTTGTTAGTGAGCTATGCTACCTATACACCCATCATCTGATTCCTACTTCCTCAGCATACCTTACCCCATGATTGGGCCCAAAGGTATGATGTCCCCACAATCCATACCCAGTACTATGGTGCTCAAGCTGATGCCCCAGCCTCTCAGTTCAGTTTGTCTGATATCCAGACTGAGATGTTGCAATAGTACTTATCATCTGAATGTGTAGTTTGGTTTGGTAATGCTTGGTACAGATGGATTGGCTCAGTATTGGCTCAGGATTCAGAATGGGTGGTCATCTGACAATTTCCAGAGGACACAAGTTCCTTGAGAGCCTTTACAACCTTCTCATCTCAGTCTGTATAGTCCCTGACTCTGTCAAGAAATTTGTTGGTCTTGCCATTGACTAGTTGTGCACCTGTGGCATTAACATGGAACATGTTAGGTTGGAGTAGAATTTTGTTTTGATCATCTTCCTCCCCCTGCTTATGATCTACCCATCTTGAGAGCACATCAGGTTTAGTTGAATAGTGACCAGGATGGTGGATCAATTCAATATCAAAATGAGAGAGGTAGAGTGACCAGCAAGCTTGGCAGCAGTTTAGATTCCATGCAGAGCAAAAGTACATGAGGTTTTGATGGTCATTGAGAATCTCAATTTTTTACTTGGTTCCTTCTAGGATGTGACACCATTATTCTTGACCACAGATGACAGAGAGTAATTCCTTGTCATGGATAGTGTAGTTGCTCTCTGTTTCTGAAAGACTCTTTGAGACAAAACCAATAGGTCTCCATTTTCCATTGTTGCAGAGTTGAGACAGCACAGCACCTGTTGCATATGCTGAGGCATCCATTTTTAGGCAAAAGCACTTGGTCTGATCTGGGAGCACAAGGATAGGGGTAGAGGTGATGAGGTGTTTGAATTCATCAAGGGCAACTTGTTCTGGTCCATCTGGTGTCCAAGACCACTTGTCAGGGTTAAATTGATGTTTTCCCATTTACATTTGCATCTTTGAATGATGAGGCACTTGAGGATGCTTATGCAAGAGGACTGCCAGCAATGATTATAGACAAGATCAATGCACAACCATCACTCCCTTCTAACCTCAAGGCTTTGAAGGAAGCTGCCTGTCAAATTGATCACAACCATTGTCATCTCCTAGATGTTAGGCAAGCCCAAGTACCCCAGAGCTCTAATTGGACCTTCCCACCTTGTACCCACAATACCCCAGTTACCTCTTCACCAAACACTGTTACACTCATGGACATTGACTCCAACCAATGGGACATTGAGACTCACTCATGCTACAACTGTGGCAAATGAGGTCACATCTCTTCAGCATGCCCAGAACCCCACAAGGAGCGTGTTCACACCAACATCACAGAAACAATGCTAGAGAGCATGGTTTCTGAATCAGTAATAGCTGCTTTGAATGCTCAAGAGGCATCTCAGAAGGCAAAGCTCCAGACTTCTGAGGAAAGGGAGAAACAGGATTTTTAGGCAAGTAAGCAATGAAGGATATGCCCCACTTGACAAATTTATTCTCAGTTCTTGAAACATGTACGTTAACGATTACAAGAGACATGCTACATCCTCTTCCAACCCCAGATCAGACTGAAATCTGACTAACCATGCCTGAAAATAAACTTACCATCCCAACTCCTGAAGAACAATCTCCCACCCCTCATATCTATGTACACTCTGCTGATACTTGTCAATGCACAAGAGTCCTATTGAAGGTCCAATCAGTTGACACTGGACATCCCTTAGCAATCAATGCACTCCTTGATAGTTGTGAGGGTGACACTATTGACAAGTTCACAACAATGAGATATTCCAATATTTAATGAGGTGATAAGGGGGTTTTCCACCTGATGTAGCAGTAATCCTCAGAGATCAAGCTGAGGGGTAACCGTTACACCAGTCACACTTACACACCCTGTACTGGTGCCTATTATATAATCTGAAGACACAAGGTTCAGAAAGGCATGGAAAGATATAAACAGGAAACAACAAGCTGACAATGAACTCCAAACTGAACCTGACATCACCCCCCTCTCAATGTATGGCATCTTGATGTGGAGTTTTGTCGAGATTGTTAATGGAGGCACCCGCTAACATATCTTGTCAGCCTCTACCAGAGTGAGGGGCAGGTCCAGGTCAGGTTCCACTTGAGTTCTACCCCAGGGAACAATTGGAGGGCAAACTCGTGATCCAAGTAGCAATTGCCATGGGCACTGAATGAATTGCTAAAGGTTTTGAAAGATGCCTCTCACACGTACTCCCCTGCAGTGTTGTGAGTGCTCCTCCCAGTGAATCCCTCAAATGTGCAGGGGATTGAATCTTGGCCAAGGAATATTACATCTCCAGCCTCATAGTGTAGGTGAGTGAGAGGTTTCTTTTGCCAGGGAATGGAGAAGATGGGTTTGGGTGGAGGTGGGAGTTTGAGGAGTCTCTTGATTTGTCTAATGTCCTTTGGGTCAATGGACCAGTGCAATGATATAGGGTAGGATTCAAGTGGGATGAGACTCTGTTGGCTAGATTGGCTGGTAATGTTGTAGTGAAGAGGTTGCTTGTTATCAAGTGGGTGGGAGAGAACAGATAGTAGATGTTATATAAGTGTTGAATGGGATGAGACATAAATGAAGATAATTAAATGTCAGATAAAGTGTCGCTTATTTTTTGGGGTTAGAGTGTCATGTGTTAGGTTCCTTCCTTTTGTCCAATTGAAGAGGTGTCACTTGGGAGTTTCTGTAAAGTTTTCTAGAGTTTGAAAGGGGAGGGTGGCATATAGAGTAGTTGATATGTGTTGTGGGGCTTTGGGGTTTTGTTGGTGAAATTCCATGACAAGTTGCCTTGCTCCAGAGACATCCTTCACTGGTAACCAGGAATCATCTGCAGTTCCATAACCCTTCCAATGGACTATGTATTCCAGTCATCCTCGGTGGACCCTGCTGTCTAGGATCCTCTTGACTTCATACTCTGGGACTCTGTCTTGAATAACAGGAGGAGGGGGGGGGGTTGAGCATGTCATTCTTTGATTGGATTCTCTTGGTAGGGGCATAGGAGGTTGACAGAGAAGATAGGATGAGTGCTACCAAAAGATGGTGGGAGTTGGAGGCCATAGGCATTCCACAATACAACCTTGTTCACTGCATAAGGACCCAACCATTTATGATCCAACTTCTTCATCAGGCGAGTGGTGGTGGTAATGTTTTGTGTGTTTGGCCAGACCTTATCACCAATCTTGTATGTGGGAGCAGCTTGGCAGTGTAGGTCATAGAACAGTGCCATGTCATCTGCAGCCTTTGACAGGGCAGAGCAAGCTTTGTTAGTGGCCTTTTCCATGCAAGTGGTGAATTTGTCCAGTGCTTCCAATTGGGTTTCTCAGGTTGGTTCTAGTCCAAGTCTTGGATTTTCACCACTGTCAAGTATGAAGGGGGTAGTCTGCGTTGTGGAGTGAATATGATGTTGTATGCAAATTCAGCAAGAGAAATCAAGTCTAACCAGTCATCTTGATGCTGGTTGACAAAGAGTCAGAGGTATTGCTGAATCTCCTGGTTGACCCTTTTGGTTTGGCCATCAGATTGTAGGTTGTAGGCTGTGGAGGCAGCAAGCTTGATGCCTAGGAGCTTGTTTAATTCTTGCATGAACTGGGAGATAAATTGGATGCTTCAGTCACTGATGACTTCCTCTGGTAGTAAATGGAGCTTCCAAACATGGTCATGGAAAAGTCTGGCAATTCCTACTGAGTCCACATCCAATGTGGTGGGAATGATGTGTGCACACTTGGAGAGGTGATCTACAATGATGAGAAGGGCATTGTAGCCACAACTGGTAGGGAGTTCTGTGATTAGATTAATAGTGATAACTTGCCATCTGTGGTCTGGAATATGATTGGGAAGGAGTTTGCCAATGGGGGAGGTTGGGAAGGTTTTGGTCCTATTGCAGAGGTCAGAGGCCTTTACATATTTGGAAATATACCATCCCATTCCAGGCCACCAGTAGCTCCAAGACACGAGTTCAGTTGTCTTCCAGTGACCAGGATGACCAGTGGTGTTTGCATCATGGTGTGCCTTGACAATGTCATGCCATAGCTTGGAGTCAAGAGGGACATATACCTTGCCATAGTAAAGAATAAGACTGTTCTCTTCTGACCACTCTTCTCCTCAAATATTTCCAGATGACCCAAGCTCCTTGAGAGCCTTTACAACCTTCTCATCTCGGTCTGTGCAGTCTCTGACTCTGTCAAGAAATTTGTCAGCCTCACCATTCACTAGTTGTGCACCTGTGGCATTAACATGGAACATGTTAGGTTGGAGTAGAATTTGGTTTTGATTATCTTCCTCCCCCCATTTATGATCTACCCATCTTGAGAGTGCATCAGGCTTAGTTGAATGATGACCAGGATGGTGGATCAATTCAAAATCAAAACGAGAGAGATAGAGTGACCAGCAAGCTTGGCAATGGTTTAGATTCTGTGCAGAGCAAAAGTAGGTGAGGTTTTGATGGTCATTGAGGATCTCAATTTTGTACTTGGTTCCTTCTAGGATATGATACCATTCTTCTTGACCATGGATGACAGAGAGTAGTTCCTTGTCATGGATAGCATAGTTTCTCTCTGTGTCTGAAAGACTCTTTGAGACAAAGCCAATGGGTCTCCACTTTCTATCATCGCAGAGTTGAGATAATACAGCACCTGTTGCATATGCTGAGGCATCTGTTTCTAGGCAGAAGTGTTTGTTCTGATCTGGGAGGACAAGGATAGGGGTAGAGGTGATCAGGTGTTTGAGTTCATCAAAGGCAGCTTGCTCTGGTCCATCTGATGCCCAAGACCATTGTGTATTGGCTTTGGTGAGATTGTTCAGGGGTTTGGCAATGTGAGAGAAGTTGTCCATAAATCAATGATAGAAGTTGACAAATCCAAGGAAGGATCTCACCTCAGTGACATTGCATGGGGTTGGCCAGTCACATACTCCTGCTACCTTCACTGGGTCCATAGCCACTTTCCCTTCTGAGAGGATAAGTCCAAGGTACTCCACCTCCCATTGTTCAAATACATATTTCTCTGGTTTCAGATACAAGTTGTTGGAGCAAAGGATTTCAAGGACTTGTCATACAGTCTTTTGATGGGCTTCAAGGGATTCTTGAAGATGAGTATGTCATCTATGAACACCACTACAACTCCCTTATCAATGAGTTCCCTGAAGATTTCATTTATCATCATTTGAAAGGTGGCTGGGCTGTTTGTGAGACCAAAGAACATCACCAGAGGTTCATATATGTCATATATGTAAGTGACTTTTGCACTGTTGGACGAAAAGGCATCAGGACGGTCATGAAAATTTAGATTACATTTGGACCAAAAATAGCTGGAGTTTATGACTATTAGAGCCATTGAAGGTGTCTGGTTCTTGGACATTGGTCCAGGGAGATGACTTCTTTGGCAATGACAAATTGTGAGCCAACATGGCAATGGCCTTGGCAAGGTTGGGGATGTCATTTGAGTTTGATCATGATGCTCTCAGAGGATTTGGAGCCAGGAAGGGGTTGGATGGAGACTGAGGGGGGTTGTGATAAATGAGAGATGGGGTCATGTGGAACTATGGAACATACTAGAAAATGATGTAGAAGATAATAGAAGGGATGACATGGAGGTCTGTGTGCATGATGTGGAGGTCCATGTGTGTGACATGGAGGTCTGTGTGCGTGATGTGGAGGTCTGTGTGCGTGATGTGGAGGTCTGTGTGCATGATGTGGAGGTCTGTGTGCGTGATGTGGAGGTCTGTGTGCGTGATGTGGAGGTCTGTGTGCGTGATGTGGAGGTCTGTGTGCGTGATGTGGAGGTCCATGTGTCAGATTGATGACATGGTGAGGATGACAGGGATGGAGTATGGAGTGTATGGAGGTCACATGGAGAGTGCAGAGGGTATCTAAGGTGTGGAGTGCAACAGAGGGTTAAGTGCAACCCAGAGGAGGTGTGGAGGTGGATGATTAAGTGCACTAAGGTGGAGATTTGTTGGAGGTGATCTGGGATCTAACAGATGTTTAAGTGCCCCAGGTGCTTACAAGCATCAAAACCATATTCATTCAAATATTCTCAACTGTTTATCTCTCTTTCTACTAAATTCTATTCCACAAAAACAATATGAAAATTATCCCTTAATCATTCCCAATAATTCCTTTTGTGTCTGAATGCTTCAAATGTTGTAGTTCAAAAGTTAGCCTGATTAGGACAAACTAAAGTGCCCAAGACAATAGCATACTTCATAGGGCCAGCATGTGTCTGGCCAGCCATCCTCCTTACAAACACACACTTTACTTTTCAAGCTAGGAGTTCAGTATGTGTATTATTAGATTCCATGTCTTTTTCCCTTCCAAATCCATTGTGTACATTATTCTCCATTATGATGTCACTTTTTCATCATTCCTACTTATAACTTATATGCATGTCTTACTGAGTATGTATCCCTCCTATTATATGTAGTATTCAGTTTTAACAGTGTAAAACAAAATGTAACCACTTTTGCCACCTGACTCCAACCAGAAAAAAAAAATCAAAAAATCAAATTTCAAAAGCTTTCCTGCTAAAATAACTAATTTCCATTTCCCCACTCCACATTCTATTGTAAAAGCATTGACGCTTGAGACACATACAGTATGATACATCTTTTTGTCTTCACACAATAACACTCCACACTCCACATTCATTATTGTCTTTCCACACTCGCTATTGTTTCTCTTTAGCTTACTATATATACAGACAATAAGACCATTAGTATAAATACCCTACTTGATGTACGACGACCCTTCAGACTCGCTTCTGAACTCATCTTAGGTGTTGAACCTGCACACAGGAGTTTGCCTTTTCAACACATTCTTCAGACTTGAATCTTGTCATATTCAACATGCATTCACTCCACATCCTCTGCAAGCAGCATTGCCTCAGGCCCGCACATTGGGTACTGTCCTTCCTCAATACACCTCACACACCTGGGTGTATTATCTCTCAACTCCCTCCACATTCTCCCAATGTCCTCCCAAGAAGAAGTGCTCTGCAGGCACCTAGATCCCCAATACTTTGTTACATACCACACCACCCTAATCATAAATCATTCCTTTCAATAGTTCACTGTGTTCAACCAGATTTCTGTAAAGTATACATTTAATCTAAACGGTGGCACACAGAAACCGTGAAACTGCCATCAAACATTTTGGGCTATTCGGGGTCCTTTGGGCCCACCAACGTCTCGAAATCGGTGACAATCGGTGACAATCGACTAGCGGTAACTCGAAAAAGTATTATTCGCTAGATCAGGCTGTTCCCACCACTATCTTGAGTGGTATGTACTCGAAGCTCCTCTCCCTCTGTTAATATCAATATAGCCTTCTTTTCAGTTATAACACTTCTCACTTCAGGCCAGTTCACACCATGAGTTCGCATGAATTCCTGAGTGGGATTCTACAATCTGTCCATGAGACATACCCGAATTTGTTCGATATGCAAGTCCTCAAGACAATCTTCCCCTCCCTCTTTCTGGCTCTGATTGCCCGAAATACCAATATTATTATCCACACACCTCAACCCGCAGAACTCCAAAGATCGACAGCAAAAGTGAGTAACCATCTGTAAACATGTCAATTTACGCCCATATTGCGCAGATTCTGTCTACTGTCTTTGGACTACACACTAAACGTGTTAAAGTTCGTTCCCCTCAATCCCAACGCGAAATCCTTGAATCCTTTTTCATATCCACTTCTCACGGTTCACCTACCCCATTGGGTAAACGAAGGCCATCCCGTACCAGCCTACCACGTTCTATATCTGCCCCCCGACCACCCTCCAGCCACTTTACAGAAGGATCAGATACTACTGCACCCAGTGCTTCCCGCCTTCCACGCCATAAAACGGACCCTATGCCGCAAATTAGCGACATCTGGCCTTCGTACCTTCCCCAGGTCGTCGTCATATCCAATCTTGAACGGGCTGGTAGAGCTGCTCATCTCGCTCTCGCCGAAGTCTTGCGCACTCGTCAGATCATCCTCAACACTCGAGTATGGAATCTTCCGGACGGCTTCTTTGTTGTGTACGTGTCTCAAATTAGAGATGGCTATGAGCGACCACCTATTCATATCACCTTAGTATGTCTATGAGTTCCGGGTCTTTCATCCAGCCTGATTGTTGCAGCTTGATCATTTTGCATTTAGCATTTCGCTTGCCCATACTGTTTCTCTACCCCCGTCTCCCCCCTCGCCACGGACGATGCCACTTCCCATCTCTACCCGAACCCGAACGCCCCCTCTTTTCCCATACGATCGACTGCCGTTGTCTGACACAGCTTACGTCTCCCCTATTGTCTCCCACTATATCAACGCCTTACTCACCGCGGCACGACATCACCCTGAACTTGATGGGACGATTCTTACAGCGCGTTGCGTTAGAGACGCAGAAAAACTTGTTCGTGCGGCTGGTTTTGTCTTTCGCGAGGACGACGGTATCACAATATCTGGGGCCCATGTTCGCCGCGTCGTGCCACCTATTCTGGCACATCGTTTGCGCGTGAGAGACAGTCCCAGAGAACAAACTATGGGAGTCTTCTGGGTAGGTGCCGGAGTCAAGAATTGGGGTAAGTTCCCGGAGAAGACGCCACTTAGCCGAAGAACAATTGAAGTCATTCTTGCCGAAATACTGACCCAAGTATGACTTTAAGAGCAGTGCTACAGTTGTACGCGTAACTCAAGGTTTTATTGAACCTCTTCCGGCAACTTCTTCCTGATTTAACACTTCATTACCCCGAAAGATAATATGCCCCGCGTCTGGCCGTGCGAATAGTGGCAAATGGTGAAGACAAAATCGTTTTCGCTTTTTTCGAAGAGAGGATGGATTTTCGGTTAGGGAAGTTATAAACGTTTCGGAGGATTCGAGGTTGGTTTGGGGTGATGATCTAGGTGCAACAGTCGGTGGGGACGTTGATGGTGAAACTGGCACAGGCGATGGTGGTGCAGGAATGATGCGTGAAGTAAAGCATGCCAGGCAGGTATATACTACCTGATGTCCCTTGTGCGATCCTGCACACAATATTAACCAAACCGTTGTCAACATATACTGCACGCACCCCTAATTCGTACTGCGGTTGTCATTGCAGGTAAGAATACAGTGTTGCAACCTTTGCATATAGTCCTCTTAACATTTGGATCTCTGCCGCCTATGAGTTTGATAAAATATGCCATAGCGAGAAAACAAACATGCGTATAACACTTTTGTTCCCAATGGTTCGCATGCATTGTGCATAACTGCGTCCGAGTTCACCCAAGGTAGCTTGCCGCTGTCTCTTTCTTTTCTTTTGAAAACAGCCTTTGTTTCCATGGTCTACTTGATTTACTTGAATGCCCCTCAATGGCGTGGACAGCGATGACTCGATGCTTTGAAGATATGCACTTGCCTGGCAAAGAAAGTTGAGCCTCTGAAAAATCTCCCTATTCGCAACGTTGTTCGGGTTTGGAGTTTCATCTTTCAATTGCTGGTTCGGTTTGTTCTTGCCCATGGCACTTCAAGGTCGGAAGTCTGATTATGTAATTCACACGAAGCCATGACACGCATTACGAACTTCGGCCGCAAGAGAAGATATCTGGAAGCTGGATTTAGGAGTGCCGACACAGATGAAGGGCAGAATGAATCACATAGAGAGCCCATTTCAAAACCTGATGAGGGGGAAAGGTATTTTCCCAAGAAGACACGGAAATCCCAACGCAAAAAGACCAATGTCGTTGATCACGGCAAGGAACCCATAGATACATACCAGACTCGTACCATCGTGGAGGGGGGAAAGCAAGTTACAATCAAAATAGCAAGATCGGGGGAGAAACGCAACCGAGATGAGGAACACAGCAAAGGTATGCTACCGTGATTGTCCATCTGGAGTAATTCCTGCAATGCCATGACATATCCGCAGCTGCTGCTTCTGAACGCAGGAGATTAAACCGTATCGCGGAAAGGCAGGCATCGGTAACATGTTTGGGATGTCGCAAGAAAGGTCACACCGTCAAAGACTGTCCTAAAGCTCGAATTGCTCTTCGTGAATATGATACACACAGTGCTGGGGTCTCCGGAACAAGCACAGTCGGAATATGTTATCGGTTTGTTATCTGTGCCTTTCATAGTTGACTCGAATTAATATATTAGGACCAGCTGTGGGAGCAAACGACATAATCTCTCAAAATGTAAAAAGCCGGGGAATCCAGAGAACCCACTTCCGTTTGCATCATGTTTTGTGTGCTCAATAAAGGGCCATCTCGCGTCTTCGTGTCCACAAAATCATGGGAAGGGAATATACCCCAACGGTGGCTCATGTAAGCTTTGCGAACAGACGAGCCACCTCGCCAAGGACTGTGAATTACGAACACAGGGTAGGACAAATATTATTTTGAATTCATGTTGTGAATTCTTATGTAAGGCTCAGATGTCATCATGCTAGGGAGTACACAGACTGAAGCTGGTGCCGATGAGGACGACTTCCATGTCTCGAAAAGGAGACTGGATGCAGTGAAAAAGGATTCAATTATTCAAAGTACCGCAACTAAATATGCGGGAATCCTTTTAAAAACGAAGCCAAAAGTTGTTGTCTTCAAGTAACCAAGCCTCTGACCCCCAAGCCTCCTCCTGGTTATCGTGGGCGCGCACACTGGGGAGTAACCTTGGTATGTAAAAATTTATATTAACTATTCATCGTCGGAAGAGCCTGTTCCAATCAAATTAACGATGTATAAACATAGTGTCCTTTAAGTCGGATACAAACCTAAAACTATTCATGCAAGCCTGCCATGCTCGCAGAATCTATGACCTTATCATGAGTGGTAGTAACCAATTTCATCTTTTTCAAATTCCGCCTCGTCAACAGGTAGGATCGCTGTGCTTTCTCGTCGCAGATTAGTGGCAGACCATATCTCCCCATCGTTGATCGCTAGGGCTGCTGTGCTGTCTGGCACAACAGTATTAAACTTCTCCCTAGTTATCCGTTGAGATCGTGTGAACCTAATCTGCTGTTCCTCCGCGAGAATTGCTGGGCCTTCTGGCACAATAGTGTGGAATTCCTGCTTAACTCCCCTCTGAGTTCGTGCGAAACGCATCTCCCTTCCTTCCACATCGTCAACAGCCAGGGTCGCTGTGCTATCTGGTAAAACAGCACCAAAGCTCTCCTCTTCTATGCCTTTTGTATTAGAGAATAGCATGTCCCCTTTCTCCATGTGGATGGCAGCCAGTGTCACCACACTGTCAGGCACAACAGTCTCGATCCTCTCTATATTTTCCTTACATGCAATGCGCGTCTCCAGCTCAACTTCTTGGAGGGCCTTAGCCTTCCTCTGGGCGTCGTCATCTCGTGTCAGCTCCTTGTGCTGAATCATAATGTAAGCAACTACCACGGCGATGGCCGCTAAAGTTGCGTTGAGAATAAACACAAAGTGAAATCCTGATGTATAGCCTTTTAGAATTTCAGCGCGTTCGCTGGCGGTGAGATTAAGTGCGTGCGGTCCTGTCCGAGAAAGCAAAGTAGGATCTTGTGTAATCTGTCGTTGTATGTCTGATGAGATACCGACAGCTCGTGCTGCGGAAATGAGAGAATTGTTGCTGACAGACAGTCGAATCAGTATCGTCTGTTCTATAGTAAGTCTCAACACGAACATAATAGATGACCCCACAGCAAGGGATAATGACCCTCCTATGAACCGAATGAACTATGATGGTGTCCGTAAGCAACGATATTAAACAATAAATCAATGTAACACACATTCCGCACAGCGGTAACCACAGACATGTCAGAACGTGGTACGCTCGCCTGTGCGGCGACTATGGTTGTTTGCTGAGTCTGTATTGATATATATTTAGTTTCTGTTCAGAAATCACCGTAACGTAAACAAGGCGTGCCTGTCCCGAACCAACTCCACAAAGAAGCATGAAGATGACAAGTTCTGCTGTCGGTTTCGTTCGACTTATTGTTGAGAGACATCCCAGGCCAATACTCCAAACAGTAAAGCCACAGTACGCAATGGTCTAAAACAGAAAATTTATAATTATTATGGTAGGTGCAAAAAATATAACAAATCAAGGACGCACCCTGTACCTTCCAGTTCGGCTCACAGCCAAGCCCTATCGCAATCTATGAGAAACTTTCGTGTACCCAAATGAAATAACACAACTTACTGCTAGAAAACTTGTTGTAGTTTGACTCACAAGTATTGGGAGGAGGAAAATGCCTGAATGGATCGGAGAGAACCCAAGCACAGCTTGAGTGAATTGTGGAATATAAAAGAGTGACGACCAGTAAATAAATCCACTGGACATAAGATATTAGTATATACATATAAGCACCGCAAAACGAAGTGAGAAACCAACAAAATGAACATCGTAATGTATACGCCGGTTACTGTAGTGTAACGGAAAATATACACTGAGAACAAGCCGTGAGAGGATTGTCAGCGGCAGCCTCGAGACCAATGCTTACTTGGCACAATCGGGAGTGTGGCACCTTTCCATTCCCAGAGGCAAAATATCACCATCACGGAAAAACCACATATAAGTGTTCCGATGACCCGCAGTGAATTCCATGGAAACGTCACTCCACCCTATGATATATATCAGTTACTTTTTATTTAGAATAATGGACAAGCTAATCACTAACCCATATGATTGGGAGGAGGATCAAGGAACACCCCACGAGAGTTAGTACTGCCCCAAGATAATCTACGACGAGCAGTTTGCGTTTTATATCACCACGAACAGGCTTGAGGGGGATAATGAAAATTACGATCACTGTGGCGGCAACTGAGATAGGAATTGTTATCCAGAAGCACCACTATGTGGACGAAATGAATGAAGCAAATGTGATTAAGTGATGCTGAAAACGCACCCGCCAGGAAACTTTCTGTGCCAGTAATCCACCAATCAGAGGACCAACAGCATATCCAAAAGTGTTGATGCCGCCGATGATGCCTTGGTATTTACCCCTGTGAGTCAATTGGTCACCCAGAGCATACATGAACCACTGGAACCAGTCTCACCTATCCCGTAGGCTGACAACATCAGACACGACAACCTAATAATCTCGTGAATGAGCTACTGCTGGTCATTTGAGTGAGAGAACACACTTGTCCTAGTGTTATGATTCCCCCCCCTCCTGCGCCAGAGACACCTGTAACATATACAATCAGGTGCGATATAAAATAAAGTAACATACAAGTACCTCTAAAGAAGATGAGCTCCACCATAGAACGCGATAAACCCGCTCCCAAACTTCCGATCACGAATAGCCCCATGGCTACACATAATGTGATCTTTCGCCCGAAGATACTGAAAATCCAGAGTGTGATCTTTTGAAACGATATAATTTCATGTAGAAAATCCCTACTCTGAAAATCGGCCGTATAGTGGCTGGAATGCAGTCGAGGTAAGCAACGATGCTGAGGGAACCCAGGAAGACACCGCTCCAGCGTTGAAAACAGCAGATATTGTGGGGAGGGCGGTGGCCACGATTGTGGAATCAAGTGACGTTACCACAATACAGCTTGCCAGCCCAAGAAATACCACAAGGATCTTTCTGAAAGGTAGGAGGTTTGTCTGGTCCGTGAGTTGTATATCCTTTTGGTCACTTCCTTTACGGAGACCTTCAACGTCGCAGGATTCGTGCGAGATGGCAGTCGAAGAATCTGTAGGGGTGTTCATAGCGAGAATTGTTGAAAAGAATAACTTTGAACCATGGCACACGACCATTTTATATGACCAATGGGAGCGAGATTGGCTGGTTATGCAATAAACCGGCGAGGTCAATGGCACATATGCACAACCCCTGGATATGCATACCAACGTTAGCTAGAAATTTAGCACGAAAAAAATGTTTACACAGACATAATGCATAATGCTAGTGACTTTCATCGATTTGCATAGGTTCGGCTTAAGCAGGAACTTTTACAATGCTACTCCTAGGTAGCGGGTCACTTGGTACAAGGTTCCAAGGCAAAACCAGACTTAATGATATTTGCTTTCAGGGAATACCCTAGTTTTAGTGATATCCTCCATTAGCCCGGCCCAAGTAGGAAACCTTTGTTGCGAATTAGACTTTAGATTCCGCACGTCCAACTCAAGCTTACATCATGGGCTCGGGTATGCACAAATCTTTAGGGACCTGAACCCTGAACAACATGTTTAAAAGCCTAATCGCCACCCAAGAATTCGAAGACCGGGATGATGGAGACTCGGAGTCTGGAAAACGATTCTCTAGCCCTACTACTAGCCCGAAGCTTGCAGGCATCTTGTTTGCCTGATTTTCACATATCATACATAACGGGCTTCGGGGATATATTCTACACTCGTCGTTAGTCAGTATTTTAAATTTAAGTGCGGTGTTGTGTCTAAGGGTAGACTGGTCACACGACCTTAACTGCATAATTAACGTTCTGGAGCCCCAGAATATGCAATGATGTCCGAATTCGTTACTGTTTGCCAGTAATATCCTTTGGTTCCAGCGCCACGATCATACGCCAAGCTTGTTGGTCTTGTCCTTACCTGCATACTGTTGGTGCTTGTATTTCAAACTTGCCCATGTCCATACCGGGATGCGTGCCGGATCTGATATCTCCAATATAGGATCTAGGTTGACGGATGACAGCATCCGCTTACGCACTTGCAAGTCCTTCTGGATGTGTCGTAAGGATATGAAATCAATGAGGACTCTAGCCTTCCTAGTAAAACATATCTCATAGTAAAGACCTTAAGACAAAGCTGAATGGATCTCAAATAACAGACTTTACAATGATACAGTTTTAACATTAGTATTCTAACAGTACATACACCATAATTATATTTTATTTGATAACTTTAATTGCAATGTGACAAATGGTGTGATACTGAGTATATGCATCTGAACTGTAATAGTGGTATATCAGTGATAATTTAAATACTGTTTTAGGCAAGGGAATGGGTGTTACAGATTACTATCATCTGAAAAAAAAAGGATCTGATTATATCTGTATATAGATATATCACACATAGCAATAGATACCACAGATATGGATAACATAGGTGTACAAATTGAGAGCTCACTATAGACCAATATATCCTGCCTAAATTGTTGTAAATAAGAACTCACTAGATACAGAAACTCCAAAAATAGATAGGGCATACAA
>QFEC01017824.1:5982-17583 GCA_003316585.1 Gomphus bonarii | reverse complement strand
ATGATGGAAAGGATAGCTGCAAGAGCATAATCCGAAGCGTCGGTTTCCACGACTATAGTTCGGTTGGGTTCCCAATGCGTAAGTATGGGTGCCGAGGTAAAGGCAGCCTTGAGGAAGTTGAAAGACTTTTGACAGTCTTCGGTCCATGCCCAGGGTGTGCCCTTATGAGTTAGGCAAGTGAGGGGAATGGTGATGTCTGAGTAGTTGAAAATAAAACAACAATAAAAGTTAGCAAAGCTGAGGAAGGACTGAACATCTTTGACTTTTCTCGGTTCAGGCCATTCATGGATGGTTTTGACTTTTTCTTCAGCCATAGTGAGTCCATCGGTTCAGAGGATGTAACCGAGGAATTCGACTGAATTTTTGTGCCATTCGCATTTTCTAGCTTTAGCATATAGGGCGTGTTTTCTGAGCCATTGTAATAATTTGCGGATGTGTTCTCGGTGCTGTTCGATAGTGTCAGAATAGACCAATATATCATCAATATATGCAACCATGCAATGATCTAATAGGTCACCGAGGATGTCATTCATAAACCTTTGAAAAGCCGCAGGTGCATTGGACAAGCCGAAAGGCATGACCAACCATTCGTACAACCCATAGCGAGTCTTGAATGCCATCTTCCACTCATCGCCTTTGGTGATTCGGATTAAATGGAACGCATATCGAAGATCGATTTTAGAGTATATTCAAGCCTTGCGAGGGGTGTCCAAAAGATCCAAGATGAGCGGCAGCGGGTAGTGATCTTTCTTGGTTACTTTGTTGAGTGCCCGGAAGTCGACACATAGCCAAAGCAAGCCATCCTTTTTATGGACAAACAGGATTGGTGCGCCATATGAAGACGTAGAGGACCGGATGAATCCCATATTCAGATGTTCGTCTAAAAATGTGCGGAGAGCTTCTAGTTCTGATTTTGACAGGGAGTACAGAGGTGGATGAGGCATCTTTGCGCCATCTTCCAGGGTGATCTTGAGATCATAGGGTCGATGTGGTCCTAGAGTTTCAGCTTTTGCTTTGCTGAAGACATCTGTGAAGTCGTGATATTCTTCTGGGACATTTTCTAGGTTGACCAAAATGGACAGAGTGGAAGGGACCTTGGCTGACTGAGCCAAGGGAGCGTCGATGGCTGAGAGGTCTAGCTGAAAGACCTGCGAACCTTCTAGTTTGCAAGCATGTTCAAACACAGCTGCATTAACCAGGGCTATATGAGGAGCTTCCAGCTTTTGGGTGGATCCAGACTCGGGTGAGGGTGAGGCAGTGCGAGCTGGCTCGGCCGATGCCATCGGGACGTCCATAGACTCCATGGAGGCGGTTTGGAATGTAATACTGCCCAGTACCCAGTCAATCAACGGATTGTATCAGGTGAGCCAGTTGTGTCCAAGAACTACCAAAACAGATGTATCTAATGGCGTGACATAAAATTCTATGGAATGTGTGTGTCCTGAGGGGAAGCAGATAGGTATTTCTACTAGTTTGGTAATGACCAAGTTCGTACTACCATCGAATAATTTCAGAGGAATGGGAGGGATGGAACAAGTAGGTATACTGTGATTTTGGACAAAAGTGGATTCAATAAAACTGTGAGTGGAACCTGAATCAATCAAGCATTTGAATGGGGCATTAGAAGAGTTAGGAACGGAATTGGAAGACAAGTAAACAATTAGAGAGTTCGGATTAAATAAAGCAGAAGCATTGAGCTTAACCTCACTACTAGCACCAGCCGAGTCAATGCAACTCTCGGGGTGCTCAGAGGCCGAAGAGTCACGGACTATTTTTTTGGCTCGGTCGCCTTAGCCAAACTTTCGGCTTTGGTGTCCAAGGCAGTAGCCGCTTTGGGGATTGAAGGAGTGGTCGTCGCTCGTGCCTTAGTTGATTTCAGGCAGTCTGCAACTTTGTGACTGTCGGTGCCACACAAGAGACAAAGATTATTGTTGATGTGTCACTGACGTTCCTTGGGAAGGAGCTTGCCGTCCTTACCGAGCTTGTTCGCATACTCGGGTGGGTTCGGCTGGGATGTAGAATTGTCCTTGCCCTTACCCTTGGGTTTTTTCGGGCTATCAGACCTGTCTGTATTAGTGGGCTTGGGCTTGTCTGACTTTCCTTCTTTTTTTGGCTTGGCAGGACCCTCTCAGGCCTGCTCTGCCTTTCTCTCCCAGTATCTTACGTTGATATGTTGAATGACGTTGCAAAGCTGGTCGAGGGTCTGAGGCTTGTTGAAATGGACCAAGCCATCCTTGATTCACTTCGGTAGGGCTGTATAGGCCCTTTGAAGTAGAGTGTTGTTGTTGTAGTCGATGAACACGGTGAGTCAGTAAAATTCCATGAAGAACTGAGTGGCCTTGTGGTTTTCATGCATAGTTAATTTTTCGAGAGCAATCTCGGCTTCGGCTTGTTTGTCCCAGGAACCAAAGTTGATTTGTAACTCGTCGAGGAAGCCATCTAAATTGGTGGCCCATCTCGGCTCAGTTTGGGGATCACCAGTGAGATATGGCTCGAAACATTCCAGAGCGGTCCCTTTCAGGTAAGAGATCATGTAATTGACCTTCTGTCTATCATCAGTAAAGGAGTTGGGTCGCATCTGGAAGTTCATATTGCACATAAAGATGAAGCTTTTGAGCTTCTTTGGGTCAGCTCTGTCAAATGGGTCTGGGTCCCAAGTTCGGGCGGTCTGACCATCTTGGCGTTGCTGCCGTGCGGTCTTACCTAACCCAAGATTGCATTGAGGAGATCCCGATTGTTTGTGGGTTGAGGGGTGCCTCTGGGAGGGGAAGCGGCCCTTGGAGGAGGGGTAAATTGCGGAATAGGGGGGTCATCAGGTTCGGCGGCCTTGGGAGGCCTGGCCGAGTCGTGATCACTCCTATCTGGGTTATTTTTGTATTTGCCTTTGCCTTGTTGCTCGTACAGTTCATCATTGATAACCTCTTCGATTTGAGCAGATCGTGAGGGGGAGCCGAGAGAATGGAGCGACTGGGGCGAAGCGTTATGACCGAAGCAGAGAGGTGGGGTAGAGGACATTCCTCATGCTCTTTGCTGTAAGACTGTAGGGGTGAGCCAACTGTGTCCAGCTCGTGCTATAGCTCTAGTACGTGGGGGCATGACTGTGAGAGTAGTATAGTACGGATAGATGGGTGATTTCAGATAATACTGTTAAGTGCGTGCACAACATGCCCTTGGTTTGGGTGGTTCAGCTCAGTCCAATGAGCCGAAGACTGATGTGGCATTGGCTTCAACATTTGTGCATTGTGCCTATCTATCCACTGAGCCACTATATTTTGGACAAGGCTCGGTTAGAGACTGAGGGTGTCAGAACCGAGCGGTGGACAAAGGGACTTAAGAACTGGAGGACGTATGTCTAACTAAGTCGATTATCTGAATGAAGAATACATACAGATAATAGGTAACTTATATAGGAAAAGAGAAATGATTAAGCTATGCAACAGGGTTGCATTAGACATGGAAACTAGGATAAGGATATGTGGAGCAAAGGTGCTAGAAAGAATGAAGGCGGGCATACATGCCCATACATGTACTGAAGGGTACCGAAGTGGAGCGAAAAGGATAGAATGGGGTAAGGTAGAATATAACCAAACCGAGCCGAATGTGATCTTTAAGACTTGTAAGTAACAGACCTCAGTCATTGCGATCGAGTCAACCAAGGCTTGGTTGATCGTACTTTGACACTTTCCTACCTCAACTTTGACAGCTCTCCTTCACCATGGCTTCTTCATTGGTCAGTGTTGGAAAAGTCCTAGGAATATCTGACCTTGACAATATGGGAGAATAGTCCTGAACCCCAAAAGGAACTGGTAACTTGGTATTTAAAACACCATACCACAACAATGGAGTCCTGAGTGTAAACCCCAGCCAGTCCATTACTTTCCTTTCCACCAAGGGAGATTCAAAATTAAAGGAATTAATAGTATATATTATAATAATTTCTACAGTCAACCTATAGACTGAGGGGACCATTTCAAAATGCAAACATAGGTGTGCATGAGTCAAGCCACACCCTTTGGTATGGATGACATAGCACAAGAGGAGTGTGAACCCTGATACTCAGGGTCATGATCCCTATTAAGATAGCATATTGGGCACCCTTATGTACTCCTATCCCTAACACTAATAAATGGTCAAATCCCTAAGAGAGGTATCAAAAAAATCCCTTCACTACCCTGTTTATACACCTACAAGAAGATTTAGTAAATAAAGTAGTGATTTATATAAAACTGTCAAATGTACCATTTGATTTTCAACAATGGAACATTGTCCAGGCATGCAGTCACATTGTGTTCCATTCCATCCATGTCAGCTGTTTTTGGACTTGACTGATGGAGAAATTTTTATTACACCTAGATAAAATTCAGTTTATGGTGGAATTTAGGGTAGATATCACAAATGTGACATCTTGAAGTGATATATTCTTCAAGGTGAGATTTTGTTCCACAAATTCAGGTTTGTTGTAAAAGAGGGAAAAGAAGCAGTATATTTGACTATAAAAAGGATAATAGAACAGAAATAGACAAAAACCAGGATATATACACTGAAAGCACAAATATTAGGGAATATGGACTGAACAATCATGAAACTGAAAGAAAACATATAAAAACATGTTATCTACAATGTATTTTTGTATGTATAACAAATTATAAATAAATTACCCCTAATTAGTGATATTAGTACCCAGATAACTGAGCAAGGAGGTCAGGAGATAATAAAGAGTTGGACAATGATTGAGAGACGATAGGAAAGAAGGAAAGAGGGAAAACATAAAGCAGGTTTATTTTCTTTTTCACTCATTCTACTTATGGAATATTAACTTTGTATAAATAGTCCAAACAGTATATAAAGACTACTAGTCTATAACATTTGTACTATAAGGGCAACCTCACTTTGGTACTGACAAAGGAGCACACAGCTCATCAGACACTAGTGAGGGGGGTCCAGAAGTAAATGTATTAGTGCTAATCAACAGTAAATACTGAAGACTGGCATACCTAGTGAGGGGGGTCCAGAAGAGAAAGAACTGGAGGACCCCTCTGACTAAGCAGCTATACAGTACCCCAGTGTCTATCCTACTGGATCTCTGGGCCTAAACAGAACTAATTAGATAGCAACTAGCTGATGGGATAGAGACAGGAGTGGAGACTAAGGGGATAATAAAAGAAAATAAAAGAAATAAAAGAAATAAGGGGTTGTCCCCTGACATGTACACTCACTTTCTTGGCCCTAAGTGGGCTTGTTATTCAATTTTGAAAGGACCTGTCACATTGTAGTTCAATTTGTAAACCTTTACAGTTATATTGATATTATACTATCAAAAGTTCTCACAAGTTTTCATTGCAGTCTATACCATATTACTGTTGCCATAACTCAAATGACACTACCTAGAAGTAATGCCAAGTTCTCAGTACCAGTACTAAAGTTCCAGATTACCAGGCTATGTCATAATAAACAAAATTACATTCCTAGTAGTCCAAACACAATGGGAATTTGAGATTACCTATAGTTATACTATTCCTAAAATAGTTTATGAAATAGTTGACAAAATGTTATGTGGCAGTAGTAGCAGCAGCTGCAGCAATTGGTTTGACTAGCAAACACTTGAAGCTGTTACACTGAGCCTCTAAAACTAGCTACAGGCCACAGAACCACTTATAAATGATTATTTCCATGCATTTAAGCCATCCAGGCATAGTTGGGTGATCATAGGGAAATTAGAAGTGCTATGCTTTGGTTTTGAGGCCAAATGTTCTGCTAACACATTGGGAAATTATCAAAAAAGACCCCTCATCTTTGCATTGTGACATTGCCTTGTCTTTTGCATGAATCAATTGGGTTTTTCCCTGATCAATTGTATAAAATATTGACTTATTATACATAACAGGATTAGTCAAAAAATGAGAACCTTGTGGTATGAGAAATCCAGTTGGAATAAAATTAACACTCCATCATTGCTGTAAGTAACTAGGCATTTCTTGTAACAACACAGTGCAAGCATAAATAGAGCTCAAAAAAATAGTCATGAAGGATCATCACCAAGCTGCCCACTACTTCATAGACTTTGCCTCAGCTTCCACTTGTACTCAGTGGAATGATGTCACCCTTGCTCATGCAGCTTACAAGGGATTGCCCAAATGTATAAAGGACAGTCTCCTTAGTTTCCCTCATTTCAAGTCCCTCACCAAGCTTGGTAACTTTGTGTTGGAAATTGACAGCAGATATTGGGAATGCAAGGAGTATGTGAACCTCACAAACCCTACCTGAGGTTCCAATATATCTTCCAACTGATCCAATCCCTCCAACCAGTCCAATCAGCAGTCCTCCAATAGCTCTAACAATAACCAAAAGAGCTGCAAGGGGACCAATAACAACAGCAGCAGCAGCAACCAGAAGTCTTCAAACAATTCCAAGACTCCCAACCTTTTGTCAAAGCTTGGGAAAGATGGCAAACTTCTTCCTAAGGAGTATCAATGATGCATCAACCAGGGACTCTGTCTCCTGTGTGGATCCAAAGGCTACATGGTTAAGGAATGTCTGAAGTCCAAGTCAATGAACTCCTCAAACCCTAAAGCTTGCACTGCCAAGATGAGCTCTGATTCCAAGGCTGAAGATTCCATGGCCACAGAATCAAAAAAATAATCAGCAACCTTGGACCCATATGACCTGAGGATTGCAGTAACCTTGCTTGTGTGCTCACTTTAAATGTGTCAAAGTACGATCTACCGAGCCTCGGTTCCCTTGGTCCCCCCAACCGAAGTCTGACCGACTGTTTTAAAGTATTAACTCGGTTCAGTTCAGTTCGTTACATCATTACTATATTCTTTATTACTTGCTTCACTTCGGTACCCTTCGGTACATGTACGGGCATGTATGCCTGCCTTCATTCTTTCTAGCACTTTCGCTCCACATATCCTCATCCTAATTTCCATGTCTAATGCAACCCTGTTGCATAGCTTAATCATTTCTCTCTTCCTATATAAGTTACCTATTATCTGTATGTATTCTTCATTCAGATAATCGACTTAGTTAGACATACGTCCTCTAGTTCTTAAGTCCCTTCGTCCACCGCTTGGTTCTGACACCCTCGGTCCCTAACCGAGCCTTGTCCAAAATATAGTGGCTCGACGGATAGATAGGTGCAACGCACGAACGTTGAAGCCAACGCCACGTCAGTCTTTGGCTCATTGGACTGAGCCGAACCACCCAAACCAAGGGCGTGTTGTGCATGCACTTAACAAAATGCTGTTTCTTCCACTCTTTCAAAGAACTCTTTAGTATTAAATTTGACATGTACCTATATGCCTGAAAAACATTTAGTTGCACTTCTTGATTGTGGTTCTTCTGATTGTTTTATTGAATCATAAGTAGTACAGAAATACTCTCTACCTACTGTTTCTGTACCCCCCATTCCATTAAAACTATTTGATGGGTCTACTAATTTGACCATCACTCAGACTACAACTCTTCCAATCTGTGACTGGCAAACTTCAGACAGTTACTTTCTACATAACTTTGTTGGGTGGCAGCCGCACCATGGTACTTGGCTACAACTGGCTCACCTGCTATAATCCAATGATTGATTAGGTATTGGGCAGTATTACCTTCAAGACTTTGGAACCAGCCTCCATGCCAATACCTCCAGCTACCACAGCTTGTAGCACCTTGCTTCACAGCAACATCTTGCTAAACCCTCCAAAGTTGATGATACCTCAGATAGCTCTAGTGAATGCTACCACTTTTATGCAAGCTTGTAAACTAGAAAGATCCCAGGTGTTCCAACTTGACCTCACTGACCTTGATACTTTCACCCAAGGTTCAACTAGGGTCAAAACCTCTCAAATTCCAGACAGCATTAAACAGCATGTTCCAGAACATTATCATGACTTCACTGATGGCTTCAGTAAAGTCAGTGCTGATATACTAGCACCTCACAGATCTTACAACCTTAAGATCAATCTTGAAGATGGAACATTGCCACCACTCAGTCCCATATATTGCCTTTCAGTCTCCAAGTTTCAGTTGCTCTGTGATTTTCTTGACAAATATCTCAAGAAAGGATTCATCCACCCATTGCACTCTCCACATGGAGCACCAGTATTATTTGTGCAGAAAAAGGATGGCTTCTTATAACTCTGTGTAGACTTCTAAGGTCTTAACAGAATCACCAAAAAGTATTGCTATCTGCTCCCACTAATAACATACCTTTTAGATCCTCCCAAGAAAGCTCACATCTATAACAAAATCAACTTAGACCTGCCTATCACTTCATTCATATTGCAGAAAGGGACAAATGGACAACAGCCTTCAGGATCCATTGTGAATCTTTTGAATGGCTCATCATGCCTTTTGGTCTATCCAATTCCCCAGCAGCTTTTCAACATTTTATGAATGACATTTTGGAAACCTTGTGGACATTTGCACCATCATCTATCTGGATGAATCCCTATCTACTCCAATGATGAAAGCTTGCACATTGGACATGTCCAGGAAGCTTTGCAAAGGGTATGGAAGTACGACCTTTATGCCCAAGAAGACAAATGCTCTTTTAACCAGACCTCAGTTAAATACCTTGGCTATATACTCTTGCCTGAGGGTCTCACCATGGCTGAAGAAAAAGTCAAGTGCATCCTAGATTGACTGGAATCTCAGAAATTCAAAGACATTCAGTCTTTCCTTGGTTTTGAAAACTTTTACAGGTAGTTCATCAAAAATTATTTTGCCATCACCACTCCTCTCACCAGACTCACTCAGAAAGGCCTGATGGGATTATGCAACCTTGTTCACAGTAGGGTGCAGGAAATTCAGAAAATTCTATTAGTTTCACTATATATTAAGAAATATTGATAAATTTGCTATAGAAATACTATTATATGACAGGTTGCTCACCTCCTCAGTGAATGTCAACACTGAGGAGGGAGAGAATATGTGGGTAGTGTCTCACCCATATATATGCTACAACTGGCCCTTTAGTGCCAGTCAGGTGCCCATTTAATAAGTGAGGGCACTGAGCGACTGCTTGGGTGGTTCCCACCATACTCTGGGGCGCATGTGTAGCCTTGAGATGGAGGCAAATTCAGGTATCATGCCTGGTACAACAAAATAATGTCAGAACTCAGAAACAAATGAGAGTAAAAATGCAAGAAAATTCCGAAAAATTTTACTGCATATGATGAACTGTTCTTGAGGGTTTTTGACTGTAAAAACACAATATATTAAGGTTGAATCTATCAGAGGTGGTATAGTGCATATATGCACCCTACAAGGCCTCCCATGAAACTGACAAGATTAAAAGCCAGAGGAGTAGAGAATAAGTTAATGTTGTGTCTTTTGTTTTTATTGAGAATATCAATGGAAATTTATTTTTGGTTTTGTTTTATGGTCTGGAGTGATGTGGAATGATAAAAGAGTACTGATTTTTGTTTTACATCATGTTAGCTAAATACTACAAGATTAGGGGGTCAAGAAACCTGTGAGACATGTGTACATGAAGGGGTAATGCATACATGACATCATATAGGAAATACAATTTATACAGGAGTTGGGGGAAAGAAAAGATAATGAAATATTATAGTGTACATACAAATGAACCTGGAGCCACAAAAGCAAACATGTTTGGTAAGGTTGATAGCTGGCCAGGCTCATGCCCACCCTACAATGTATGTGACGGTGATGGGTGCTTTGGTTCAGTTAAAGGTGAGTGGAATTTTGATGTAAAGCATTTCACGACATCAGATATGGTGGGAATTATAGAGATGAAACAGGGGATGAGTGTCCTATAATTTTGGTAGAATAAGTGTCAATGTGTGGATGAGAAAAACACTTGTAAGTTTTGTATAATATTTACTTTTAGCACTCCTAAGTGCCAGGGGTGCTAAAGTGTTGAATACCTGTAAAACTGTTTTGTTAATGAATAACACTAAATTTTGATAATATGAACAAAGTAAAATGTTATTCTATCCAATAGCTAGTATTAGATATGATATCATTCTGAAAATGTTCATATTCTCATTGTTGTGAGGATCCCAGGTCTTTGGCTGCAAAATACTTCTGCATGGGGACTTTGTCTGGGGAGAATTGGATTGTAGAAGAATAATAGAACTTGATTGGGGAAAGGGAAAAATATGAAATAACTCTTGAAAAATATATCCTCTCAGGCCTGCGCATTGCATCAAAATATTCAGCCATATATGCTCCTCATCATCATGATTGATCAAAAATACTTGAATATGTGCATATATGTGCCTCTATGCACTCCAAATAAGTTGGATCTGGAATAGAACTTCATAGTAACATTCTTCAGCATAACATTGATCATAATAGCTTGTTAACTTGTTGTGAAATTCATTAGAATCATTATTTTTCATAAAAATCATAATTCTGCTTATTCTCTCACAGAAACTTTACTGAGGATTGTAGAGAATCTGTCAACAACATTTATGTCTGCACCTATCCTAACTCATTGGACACCTGACAGCCCCTTGATTGTGGAGTCAGATGTACCAGACTATGCCCTGGCAGCAATTCTCTCTCAGAACACCTCAGATGGTGAACTTCACCCTGTGGCTTTTCACTCCTGAACTTTTACTTCTCCTGAACTCAACTGCAATGTTCATGACAAGGACTATTGGCTATTTTTGAGGCATTTCAACAATAGTGACACTGCTTGGAAGGTTTAGCAGAAACCATCAATGTCATGACTGATCATAAAAATACAGAGTACTTCTGTATTACTAAACTATTGACCAGATGACAGGCTAGATGGTCAGAATACCTCTCACAGTTCAACTTAATCATACATTTTAGACCTGGACACCTTGGAACAAAGCTTGACTCCCTTACTAGACATTGGGATGTCTACCTAAAAGAGGGGGCAAGTGACTATGCCACTGTCAATCCTCAGGACCTCAGACCAATCCTTTCCCAGCACCAGTTGGCATCATCCCTCCAGGTACTGAACCTGTCATACAAGCAATATTGCTCATGGAAACCAAACAAATCTTAACTGACATGTGACAAAACCTTGATCCACCAAAGACCTCAAGTGGCAGACCAATCAAGACAGTTTACTACTCTTTGATGAATTAATCTACATTACCAAGGTTCAAGACTTGTGTTTACAAGTATTATGTTTCAAATATGATCACATCTTGTCAGGACATTTTGGGATCAACAAAACCTTGGAACTAGTCAGATGAGACTTCAACTGGCCTGGCATTAAATCCTACATGAAGGACTACTACAAATCATGCACCACCTGTATGTGCAGCAAACCACAACAGCACAAGCCTGATGGACTATTCAAAAAACTCCCTGTCCCAGAGAAACCCTGGAATTCAATCTCTATGGACTTTATTGAACAACTTCTAGCATCCTCGGAATTTACACCCATTCTAGTCATTATTGACCACTTCTCCAAACAAGGAATTTTTATCCCCACCACTGATATGATAACCTTGTCAAAGCTCACCAAACTTTTTGTACTTCACATTTTCTCCAAGCATAGCATTCCATCCCACATAACCTCTGGCTGAGGTTCAGAATTTGTGTCACACTTCTGGTACTCTCTAGGGAAAGCCCTCAACATGAAATTACACTACACCT
>QFEC01017819.1:0-21428 GCA_003316585.1 Gomphus bonarii | reverse complement strand
AAGCGAAGCGAATGAAAAGGATAAGATGGGGTGAAGGAGAACATAACCGAGCCGAGCTGAACGTGATCCTAAGACTCGTAAGTAACGGACCTCGGTTGTTGTGGCCGAGTGAGCCGAGGCTCGGTAGATCGTACTTTGACAATGACCTGTTCTGCCACAGAAGAGACAGAGGTTCTGCTCGAAGTGGCATTGTTGCTCCTGTTGAGTCAGTTTACCATCTTTTCCTAGTTTTGACGCTAGGTCTGTGTTCTTCTTGGCAGCGTTCGAGGTGTTGTTGCTGTTGGAGGTGGAGTTGCTGGATTTGTTGCTGTTGTTGTTGTTTGACATCTTCTTGTTGTTGTTAGAATTCATTGATGGTGTGGCAGGGTTTTTGCCCTTGTCTTGGTGGTGGTCCAAGGTTTTGTTCAAGTTGTTTTCTCAAGTGACTTCAGAGCGTCGTTCCCAGTAGCAGGTGTCAATGGACTGGGTGAGGGATCGAAACTCATGTAACATGCTAGGTTTTCCAACATGGGCCACTTTGTCCTTGATCTGTGCCAGAAGTCTATTGTAGGTTTTGTTCAAGTTATTTTCTCAAGTGACTTTGGAGCATCATTCCCAGTAGTGGGTGTCAATGGACTGGGTGAGGGATCAAAACTTGTGTAACATGCTGGGTTTTCCAACATGGGCCACTTTGTCCTTGATCTGTGCCAGAAGTCCATTGTAGAACTGGCAGCAGAGTGCGGCGTCTCCCCAATAGATGTGTGTGGTGAGGCAGTTGAATTTGGTAACTCGTTGATTGTCACGCATGTGGAGGGTTTTGAGGCTGGCTTCTGCTTCGCCAATGGGGTCATGTGATCCGAAGTTGTCTTTCAACTCAGACATGAATTCTAAGTAATCATCTATCCATGAGGGGTTGATGTCAGAGGAAAGGGCAGGTTCAAACCAGTCTAACATGGTTCCTTTTAAGTAGGACAGTACATAGGTGACTTTTGTACTGTCAGATGAAAAGGCATCAGGACAGTTACAAAAGTTTAGATTACATTGAACCAGGGTGAGGACTTCTTTGGTGATGACAAGTTGTTGGCCAGCATGGCAATGGCTTTAGCAAGGTTGGGGACATCATTTGAGTTTGATGATGACACTCTTGGAGGATTCAGGGCCAGGAATGGATTGGATGGAGATTGTGGGGGGTTGTGATCAGACAGTGTGTTGGGGGGATCAGGCATGTCCATATATAGTGCTTGTACAGGTTTTTGGGGATAAGTGGTGTTAGTGGTGAGTGGGTACTTGGGAGCATAGCTGGGACATTAGGTACATGGCATATGGATGCTTCTGAAATGGTTCCAAGGGTACCAGCTTGTAGGTTGCTTTTAGTGCTACATTTCATAGACAATGAAGAGTGAGAGTTCAAATATATGGTAAGTCCAGAGTCAGAGATGTCTTGTCCAGGAAGTCTGGGTGGTCAAACTGCTGATTCAAGCCAGGTACAGAGTCAAAAGGACTTGGCTTCAACTTATGTGTTACGCCCTCTTGCATCATCTTGTCCTTGAATTTACAGAGTTGTGAAGCAGAGTTGCAGAGTGAGAACAGAGGTAATGAAGTAAGAATAAATCGATATTCAAACTAGGGAACTAGCTATGAATACATGGAGGTTTAAATACATTTGGGAGATTAATATGGAGCAGGGTCATCCGAATGCAGAGGAGTTACTATACTAGGATGCAGGGGTGCTAAACAAGGGATGGGGTCATGTGGAACTATAGAACATACTAGAAGATGATGTGGAAGATAATAGAAGGAGTGACATGGAGGTCCATGTATCTGATTGATGACATGATGGGGATGATGGGGACGGAGTATGGAGTATGCAGAGGTCACATGGAGGGTGTCCATGGTGTGGAGTATGATGGAGGACAGAGATCTGTCTGGAGGGCTGAGATCAATCTGGAGGGGCACAGAAATTAATGGTAAATGGGCACTAAGGGCAGAGATATGTCAGAGGGAATCTAGGATCTAACACTCATCCATGTTTCACCTTGCCTTTGTTTTAATTCCTGTTCTAGAAATCCCCTTGTTCTTTTGATTTGAAATTCTTCTGACTATTTGAAATACTAATCTTATATATAATATGTATGTAAATTAGTAGTTCTGTAGTCAGAAAATTGACTAAGATTACCCTGAGCTTTCCATCAGACCTCACCTTTGGAAATTAGTGATCTTATGGGATCTGGACAGTGCAGCACATAAGCTGAAGCCAAGCCCTACTCTGAACCTCACTCATTGTCACAACCTCATGTGAGCTTTACCCAAGAACTCAGCTCAGCCCATTCTTAACAAATGGCCAGATATCTGATGTAAAATCAGATTATTCAATATCACATTGCTTTTCTTGTGGACATGAAAGAATACACATTTATCTGACAGCCCACTCAGAAGTGACAAATATGATGGTGATGCAAGCTATGAATAGCAGTGGGGAACACACATGATCACCAAAATTGGAGAAGAGGGTGGTGACACAATCTATGAGTGGAAGTGGGGAACATGAGGAATCACTGAAATTGGAGAAGAGGGAGTTGGTACTTTCATGGTGGATTTTTGTACATTAGTAGTGAATCTGTCACAAAGTATGACCTATAGGTGAAAAGTCAGTTGAGACTAGAGTTCTGCTATAGTGTACTACAATTGTTGATAGGTCTTATTTTATACACATTATGGGAAGATCCAGCTGGAGTATATAAGTGGGTGTGGTAGAGTACTTATGCACTAATTTCTTGTAACTCTACTTCTCCTATCTGGAATAAGAAATCATATTCCCATATTTCTTCAACTTCCATCTCTAACACACTTTCAACCTCATCAGATACCCAGTTTGGTGGTATGTTTTCATACCCATTGATCCCCTCATTCTGTTAAGTCTGGGGTCAAGGACATCTTGTCTGAGAGTGGTTGCACAGTCCAAGCTGTCAAAGTTGAACCTGGTATGGAGTCAAAAGGACTTGGCTTCAACTTATGTGTTGTGCCCTCTTTCATTGTCTTGTCCTTGTTTTTGCAGAGGTATTGTAGAGTGGGGTTATGGAGTGAGTTCACAGAGTAGCAAGGAGGAGACTAAATTAATATTCAAACTAGAGAACTAGCTATAAATATATGGAAGTTTATATACATTTGAAATGTAGGATTAAAATGGAATAGGGTCATCCAAATGTGGGAGGAGAACTATATTAGGATGCAGGGATACTGTAATGAGAGAGTGGGTTATGCAAAACTATGAAACATACTAGAAAATGATGCAAGGGATGATGGGAATGGTGATGTGGAGGTCTGTGTGTTAGAGTGATAATGTGGTAACAATGACAGGATGGAGTGTCATGTGTGCAGAGATCATGTGAGAAGCTCAGAGGGGATGCATGGGTGCAGAGTGCTCCAGAGGGATGGGTATGACTTGGATGTGACATAGAGGTGGATGGCTAATGGTGCTAAGATGGAGATTTGTCAGAGATGATCTGGGATCTAACAGTACCTCCCCATTAAGGCTAAGCCTCAAGGTCTCACAGTGATTAAGATGGAAATTGCCATGGGAAAGGAGGTTAGTGCTAGGCTGGAGAATGTATATAAGGACATAGCATTTCTGTGTCTGTTCAAGTACACTTGCATCCACTCAGATCCAAAATAAAAAATATGAGTGACTCTGAAATCATGGAGGAGGAAATGTGGCAGCTCTAAGAGCACATAAGGTGCAGGAAGGAGCAGAAGGCTGTGGAGGCAGAGGTGAAGAGATGGAGAACTGCAGAAGAGGTTGAGCATCTCAAAAAAGAGCAGAAGGAGAAGGAAGAGGCAGAGCACTGAGAGCAGGAAGAGCAGGAGAGGAAAGCTGCCAAAGAGGCAGTGGAAAGAGAGGTGGAGGAGAAGGCTGCTTGAGAGGCTGCCAAATAAAGAGAGAAGGATGTGGCTCATGGAGCCATGGACCAGGGAGATGTGGAGGTCCTTACAGAGGCAGTGCTCTGTGCTCAGGCTCTCTGAGATGCTAGGGAGGTGGAGTCACAGGAGCAGAGGGAGTGGATGAAGAAGGATGTGGAGAAGCATCATTAGATGCAACATGTGCTGACTGTGCACAATGCACAGAAGGCATGGATTAAACAACAAGAGTGGGACATGTGGAGGTTGGGCTGGCAGGTGAGTCTCAGACCTTTTGAGGCCATGTGTTTATCATTGATTCTAAATGATATTGACACCTATGAGGTTGTGGGGCCCAAGGTCCAAGGGGTTTGTAGGGACTGTCAGGGGTGGGGGGATGAATGTGCCTGGCCATCTGCATGTAAATGCACATTGTGCCACTGCTGCATATAGAGTGCAAAGTCAGATGCACTCCATGGAAGGAGGGTGGAGACCAGGAGGGCTCAGAGGTATTGGGGGATGTGGATGAGGTATCCAAGGCTGGGGGCTTGGGAGTGGAGAAGGGGCAACTCATGTTGGAATACTTGACTTGTCAATGTGGATACATGCACCTTGGGATAGTGGGTTGAAGACCGCATATGCAGGACCATTCCATCTTTGTAAACTTATCTTCCTGCACAATTTACAAGAAATCAAAATTCTGCTTGCAAGGGATTGTGTGTAATTGATACTTCTAGATGTCCTTGCAAACAGAATATTTTATTTTTACAATCCATGAGCGGAGATACATTGTTACTAATGTCACGTATTGGTCCGTGAAGTGGCGGAGTATGGCTGCGGCTTATCTTACATCTAATTGCATATATATAGCACACCACTTACGGTCCAAAGCAAAACTTAGGCCAATTCATACACCCCTCGATCACTCATGACTCCCATGTGTCTCCTTGATCACTTACACTTATTTCAATCAAGACTGAGGAAACTGTTCCACCAATTCACGATTCCTCTCGCGCTTTGCTCTTTGGCCCAGCCTAAATCAAGTCATGGAGTCACCCACGACGAACAAAGGAAGTAGTTTGAAACTTACGTTCGTTCTCATTTCCCATGTTTCCTCTAAGCGCGAAGCCGTGTTCTACACCGGAAAATATCTGGTAATGATACTTGGCCTTGATCTCAGCCAGAATTACTTCAGATTCATGCCGAGACTTTGTTGGAAACGTCACGTCAACCTCTGCACTCAATCAAGGCTAGGGTATACGCACGTAATTACATAAAGAACTCACCAGAACATGAGAGGAAGAGAGGTTCTATCGGAATTTAGGTTCTTGTATATTGAACGAATAGATTTAATCCTACTTTTCAGTTTGCGGAAGTGATCCTCGTCCAGAAATGATGGGTGTGCGATCGCTCCAGCCCTCACTGATTCAGTAGCGCAGATATCGAGAACAAAAGGAGCCCCGAAACAATAGCCTAGTATATGATCTAATTCTTTTTTCAACTCAGGAACTTGAAGATAATAGAAAGGCCATACCAACGGTGCAGTATTTTGTCTTGTCGGTTCCCAGAGGGATTTTGATGCTGATCACTTGTCATGGTCCTTCTCAAGATCAACTAGACGTACCGTATTCTTTGAATGTAGCATCGATCCATTTTGGAGCAATGAATTGGGCTCTGGAAAAGCTTTTGGAGCACCAAGCTAGTATGTCGAAATTCGGCTGTTCATTGACCACCTGGAATGGCTTTCCTTCGAAATATTCTGGGACGATCACCAAAAAACCTACCATTTTTATCGGACTGCCGCATTTGCAAGACACGGGAGTGGTCAGCCAAGGTACGTCCGTACTCACCGTTTGATGCAAAGCAATCTGCAATTAGCATGTTATTGATGTGGAACGGGCCATGAATATCCGAGAAGTACAGGATATTTTTTTCGTCGTCAACATTGCCACTGGTACTGGGTGGCGAGATATATGTCTGTAGGTTGGCCACGGTGATTATGGACCCCTGGGTCGTGCCGGTGTGTTCAAGTTTCTTGGGATTTCAGCATGCGTCTCCAGGCCGGGATGCGAGGATTTTGGCCATAGTTGTAGGTCGTGGAGTAAAGGTGGGTTAAAATACTGCCGATATAATTTCACTCTGACTCAATAATAAGGTTTGAAGCTGGACTGATGAAAAATAGCATAGGCGCTCAGGGCCTCCGCGCTAGTGCGTTCGGGTTTAGTCCCGTACTAGACAGACATCAGAAAACGATAGCCCGTTCAATTTCTCTTATCCACCGCATTTCATGACAAGAATAACCGGATTCGAGGGTTTGTGATGCAAAGTTGAAGGACTATTGTACGAAATCCCCTGACGCTTACAATTCATACTCCAAAGGCACAAAACGCCACTCAGCTACAATTTACCACATTTTCCGTGATCCGATTCCTGGGGAGTGAAGGTATCACCTGCATCCGGGTCATGCGAAGCATCGGACTTTCTACTGCCTTCAACATGAATCCCTTGCTCCTGTGAATCTGAATCAACCGCAGTCTTCGTCACCTCGGTCTTCGTCTCATCTATTAATGGAGGTGGGACATGGTCTTCATGGTTAGGCCCTGTTTCCGTTACACCTTTCTTATCTTTCTTGTCAACCGAGTCCAATAATTTGGCTTTAAGTTCCAAAGACTTTTCCACTTCTTCCCTCAATTTCTGTACCTCCACCTCGATGTCGAGAGGCTGAGGTTCGTTAGTATCCTCTTCTGTGTCAAGGCTTTCTTTGGTTGCCTCCCATAAAGTGTCAAGGTCTTCCTCCCAATTTAGCAACTTGCATAGCCGCTGGATCACGTCGTCACATTTTTCAAGAAGCACAATGTCATTGGGGCGGTTTCCAATATCACCGGCGGGCTCCATGTTTATAAGCACACGAGGACAGGTTTGAGGCACCAGCTGTGTGAGCGATGCAAAGGGGTGCACCACAAGAGAAGTGCCAATAATGATGAGAAGGTCGGCTCCAACAAGATTGTAGATTGATTTGTGAAATTCAGGTGGGAGCTATGTATATCAGTTGACTTATCAGAAGAAGATCTCGCTGAGACTCGTGGCTGTGGCACGTACTGCCTCGCCGAAAAACACTATGTCTGGCTTGACGAGGCCACCACAACTGTCACATTTCGGGACAGTCTTCTCTCGTATCATCCGTTTCATTTTCTCACCATCATATGGAACTTTGCAGTCGATGCATCGTTGGCTCGCGAAACTACCATGGGCCTCTATAATCCGATGGCTTGGTAAACCTGCTCGGCGTTCCAAAGTATCGACTAGGAGAAGATGAATAGTGAAGAATATCTAGAAAGTGAATCGCTCACTGTTCTGCGTAAAGCACGTGTGGAGAAGCTTCTTCTCGTGCAGAAGACGGAGGAAGGAGTGAGTGCGCGTTGGGCGATAGCGTCCAGGAGCCAATTCATATGCAAGAGTATAGACTGAAAGGTGAAATTTATAGCAAACGGATATGATACGCCAATTGGCTTACTTACATGGAAGGGGGTTTGCTCTGAAAAAACGGATGTCAAACACTGCCTCTGGATAGGGCAGCTTGAGACGGGCTAGGTTTGCCTGTGCCATAAAGTATTAATGTAACCAATCACTTGAAGCTATCTAGTAATACTCGCATAGAGACCTATTGTTGATATTAATGAGTTATGTGGCAAAGCAATGCAGGGGCACTCACCCGTATCTGGAGACCTGAAATCCGGAATGCCAGCAGAAGTACTTATTCCTTCCAAAAATAAACATATCAGTTCAATGGTTCCTTTTTAAAAGATCAACAGGTAAAAAAAGCCCTAACCTGCTCCAGTCTGTATAAAGATTAATCTGCTAGTACAGTTAGAAGAACTGGGATCTCACCATAACAAATATGTCTTTGCATTCGTTTGACTGTATATATCGTGCGATACCAGCTAAAGATCGCTCTTCGAGGATTCTAGGTGATCCAATATCGTCAGCCATGGTGGCAACGGCGTGGGGTGTGTGACAGGATTGTGACATGATTGCGTCGTGGAAGTTTACATAATATTTTTTTTCCCCATCAGCAGGGCACTTGTTTATTTGTCTGGATGCTGGAGGCACCGCTTTCAGATTGAGACATTCCGTAAGTCCTCGTATTTTTAGGTGGCGAATTGAACCTTTGTCGCAGTTGAATGCTACGGTATGATGACGATATCATGATGTTTCAGCTGTCAAGGAGTGCGCAACGTTATGCTATGAAACAATCAGAAAATGGATGTAGTAACGCTGCGGATCTGCGAGCGCAGGCACAATTCCGAAATCGGCCACAGTGGTTGAAAATTTTCTAGTGGCTCCTCATATGCCCTGTATAGTCCTCGTATTCCCCTTTTACATGTTTACTTCTTGCTTAACAGTCAAAATATCTCCTTCGAGGCGCCGTTCTGTCTAACACCACGCATAATTCTAGTTGAAGACCAAGAAGCACAATAAATGTCTGACTGGTCATGTTCTTCGAAAAAATTTCACCATGAGGAACACGACCGAATAGTTCGTTTTACTACCTGGATATCAGTCGAAGTTGTTGGCATCAGCGGGGTGATGTTTCATATTTAAATTTACCTTCTTACATCCAATTGATATATTCCCATGAGCTTGAAAGCGAGGGAAAATTCCCTCTAAAGGCAGCTTTTGACTTTTAGAACGTCAAAGATCAGGAACCTAAATGAATGATCGACAAGAATACAAGTTCGAGCGCTGGCCCATAGATTGGAACTGATTGGCAAAGCTTCATATAAAGGTTGGATAGCTGTCAGCTTTTTCAATCGTCGCTAAGCAAACCACTTAACACAATCTATGTCTCTCCACCGTATATACGCTTCCAAAGGCACTTTCTCGACAGAGGACAAATCTTCACTTTCTCAACGGATCACAGCTCACTACACGAATATGGGGCTTCCCGCATTCTATGTTGTGGTCTTGTTCCTAGACCTTCCTGACGGTATTCCGAGTCTTCCTTGGGAAGGGTACTCAAACTGACGCAGGCAATATGTAGAATCGTTCTATGTAGGTGGTGAGTCGAGAAACAATTTTGTTCGTATCGTAGTTCAACATCTTGGCCGGTTCGTCCCATAATTTTACGTTGCAGTTCATACTGACCTACCTACCTACACAGAGTTCTTTCCACAGAGCACTATTCCGAGTGCGTCGACGAGCTTGAATCTGCTTGGGAACCATTCATAAAGTATCGTGGACTCCATTGGGAGATGCATATTGAGGAGCTTGAGCATGATCTCTGGAGGGCACAAGGGCTAGTTCCCCCTCCGCCTAACACAGATGCGGAGAAGCTTTGGGCCAAAGAAAACAAGGCAGTTCCCTACGAAGAATCGTTGAACCGATTCTCACACTTAGTCACTGAATGTGACTTTTTGTAAATTACATATACTCTTTGCATATGAAGGATGGGAATTGTTAGCCCAACACCACATGTGATCAACTACCAGACGAAGGACAGTACCTACTCTCACAAGCCTAGGCGGCGCAGAAAACGACTCAAGGGTCAACAGGGGCGTCGTTGATGCGGCTGCCGGCCAGGATGATGGCGTACCTGTGATGGAAAGGAAGACGGGAAAGGGTTATCAAAATGGTTTATAAGGAAGGTGTGCCGTGTCAGGCAAGCGTGTGAGAATGAGGACTGCATAATCAGTTGTAGTGAAAGGACATCATGATTTGAAAGCAGAGTTGGATTTTGCACGTTCTGCAAATGAAATCAGTTTTCTGATGTGGTAACATGTATTCGGAGAGCGAAAACGTTAGACCACTTGCGTGTTGCTTTTCTCGCTCTCCTCATCTAGTACTGCGATGAGCCGCTTCTGACACCTTGACACTTTCTAAGTCTGGGAACCGACTCTGGAGCAGTCAACATGTGTTCGGGAGTCAAGTTTGATCTGAACAGTTTGATTTAAAGCAAGCACAATATAACCCAATATATCAGATATCAGCTCAGAGTCGAACAAAGATACCGTACCCACCATCACACACGATGAACCAGGATATCTATTCAGGGTTCAATTGCAGGTGAGAAGGCCTGCAGTAATCTATGGTCGGCAGATAGTATCTCGGGCTGCTGTGCATGTCTTCCTGTTTGGATGACTGTCTAGGAGTTTGGTTGAATGCTGTAAAGGTAGGTAGCGAGATATCACGGTCAAAAAATTTTGTCGAAATTTCATGTAGATGGATCTTAGTGACACAAAGCTGAGAGTGAATCAGTAACAATCTAAAAAAACCGGTGTAAGCATGCGGGTTAAAATTGATGCACAGCGGTGACACCAAAGTGCGACACCAGGGCTCCAACTACAATATGTTTTATATCGAACTCAACCATACTTAGCTTCTTGAGGATTTACAACTGAGCACGAAGCCTCAGTCTGTGTAGATGGTGTACGGTTTTTTCACGTGATCTCAATAAACCTTTTGTAGTTCAACCACCCGTAAGCACCCACCGAACCATTTTATAATTAGGATCCTCCGCAGAATGGTCACCAAGCTCCCGGCTTGCCTCACCTGTCCTTACAAAGACTTAAATGGCCTCAAAGTTGAGCTTGATTTGTACCTACCACCCTCTGGTCCAGAATGCTCCAGAAGCCTCTTACCGTGTCTTATCTATTTCCACGGCGGGGGTCTGACAGTCGGCGAGAAAACGTCGTGGTTCCCTTTCTGGATACATGGTTTGTCTTTATTCTCCATTTTCCATTCTTTTCTAGTTTACTTGCAGAAGATAGAGCCATGGCGGCTGGGTTCGCATTCATTTCAGCAAATCATCAGCTTCTCCCACCTGCTACTGGTCACCATATATTAGAAGACATCAAAAATCTTTTTGAATTTCTAGGAAATGGTGTAAACGATGTGGTGAAAGCTCAAGGTCGAGAGGACCTTGTTGATGTAGGGAGGAATGCTGTTATTGGTACCAGCGCAGGAGGCTTGTGTGCGTACCTCGCAGGAATTCATGCAAACCCAAAGCCTAGAGCAGTTCTCTCTATGTATGGCATGGGTGGAGACTTTTTTGTACGTGTTTTTGTAGGTCAAGTCATAACCGGTCATCAAGGCTTATACAATTCTGAATCTCGAGACACATCACTATTTATCTCAAAAGTATACACCATTCTTCCGTGGACGTGAACTATTGGATCCCAAGCCGTTTTCAGAGTTTATGTTCCCAAACTCAGGAACATTATCCCCGTCTTCCTCATCATCACTCTCATACTATGGCTCAGATCACACAATTCCCGGGTATCCGAGTAATCCTCGAATGCTCCTGGCTCGATTGTATCTGCAGCTGGGAATTTACTTAGACTATTACACTGGTGAACATCATAGGAGCCTTAGCGAAACCCTTAGAGAGCATCTCGGTGACGAGAAGGACATGACCTTGTTAGATTGGTCGTCATTGATTCCTCTCATCCATCGACCACTATTCCCTCAACTCAATATCTCATCTTTCCCCCCGACCTTCTTTATTCATGGATCGGACGATACGGCCGTACCTGTAGAGGACTCTCGCACCCTTTATAGACAACTCTACTCGAGTGGAATCGTGACCACTTTGAAGGTTTGCGCTGGAATGGAACATTCTTTTGACTATCAACCGGACGCTGAACAACGATGGGGTATGATCTTTGATGAGGCCTTCGCCTTTCTCAAGGATCATTTAAATTCCCGTGTAGAGAATCTCGCTCGCTGATCAGGTATGTTTACAGTCCCGATCGTCGTCGTAATCTAATTCTGCTCCCTTTGCCACGATAAACTCTAGATGAATTTTGAAACCTACTCCATATTGATTCATTACGGTTTCTTAAGTTTGTCCGTTCCGGTCCTAATCTGAGGTATCGTAATCCAAGAGCATTCGTTGCATAGCTGATACATCAACGCATGCTCTTCATATCTCACTTTTTGGCTGCTATTCCCATTGTAGGTGATGAAAGATAACGATTTTAGATCTTGTCCGAAATTGATCGTTATGAACGACAGCAAATATCCAGTAACCCCCATAATCCTAACTCCTGAAATTGTGTACCAGGTTTGTTCATGTGACTCTTCCTGCAAATATTTATAGTGTCTTGCATTCACGATACGCATATTGTTTATCCTGGTTACGACTCGTTCCTCAGAATTCTGTGGTTTTACGGCGTGCGGATTGATTCTATCCATGCGACGAAAGGGGTGTGATCGTCGAGAAATAAGATAGGTTGTCGTAGCTTTCGCAGCTTCTGACACGAGCAGATGTGTCGGGTCTCCTACTAGACCGGTCTAATCAGCAATCACTCCAACGCCAATGATCATATAATGGACTGATGTTCAGTGCAAGAGTGGTTGGCATCCTAGTTCACTGAAGATAGACATGAGTAGATTTGAGCAGGGATTATCCAATCCATCGGGAGTGGGTCCTTCGATCTGAATCAGAGTTTCTAAGGTCAAAACTTTGATAAGAGAGCTAATCAAGGAGTGAGGGTGACTTCAGGAAGCCTCCCCTCGGTATTTTGATGGCAGATGACTCGAACTTTGCTGCCTCGGCCGCGGTTCATGATCGTTAGCTATTTGCATGAGGTTGATTGGGAAGCTCATCTGTAACTTAACACTTTCATTTTGGAACATATACGTACCACGAAATACAGTTGAGATAGATAATTAAATTCCAAACATGACCTTCCGATGTCAAAATAAGGTTTGTTCTTAGGTATACTTTGTTACTCAGTAGAATGTTTCTATTCGTGGTTGCATTCAAGGTATAAGAATTGGAACCTTGGTATAAGCAGGAGTGTTGTTCGGTGGTAAATATGTGCCCATTCCTGTTGCCACTGCCCAGGTAGAGCAGGACACCCCAAATAAAACAATATTTTCAAATACAAATTACATCAGTTTCCCACCACTCTGTAATACCCCCTTTTTAAATGCTTTCCCCGTTGCAAATAACACCTGGTCGACGATAGACGCGATTGTGAGAACACCACCTACAATGGCACATGTCCTGAGAGATAACGGGTCAACATGGGCTGAAAAAATAATATATTGCGCCCTACGATGTTAAAAAGTGGGCAAATGATTGCCGCACTTCAGTGTGTACGACAAGGATCGGGGATATTTCAAAGTTAAAGAAAGCGCCTGGCGCGCCATTCACACCATGGCTGAGGTGGAGGCCTTGCTGTGTATTAGCATGAGAACCCTCTGTGAGATCTCGCTCAAAGTGCGTAACACTGTATTGGTGGGTGTTAACCTAAGAAGACGTGAGAAAGGCATAAAAGCATATGAGAAAATGATTTACTATTTGACCATCGAGAGAACGGAACTGTGTTGAAACGACCTTTAAGAAGTATTGAAACATGTATTGGGTTTTAGGTGCCTAAGGGCAACTCAATGAGACCCAGAGTGTAAACAGTAGAAAGGTAAACGATATACTGTTGCCATGACACCGGTCAAGGGTTCGACATCGATCCCCAAACGCTTCTTCATCTCACTGCCAATGTCTTTCTTGTGCACATCATACTCATCGTCACTTTGAAAACCAAAGCTGTGAATCTTGTGTCCAAAGTCGTGGTGCTGGCCGTTCGAATCACGAAGGTATGGGACAAGATCATGAACCTGCATGGAATGGGTCTGGAATGACCGTCCAGGAGACAGGTGGATGTTGCCGACGACCTTATTAACACGAATGCGTCCGGAAATATCGCATCCCTCGGCTGCCTGATCCTTAATCTTATCCGACCAACCTTCGGAAACACACTACACGATATCGTATCAGCTATCAAAGCATAGTTGACACAAATAACGCACTTGGTCAATGGCATCCGGATTGCTAAAGCTCCAGCCCCGGTCAACGTACGACTGACGAACCTCATCGCAAGTATTGCAGCAACCACTGGCAGGTACAGTACCCCCATAACAAGAGCCACAATATCCGTCTCCTCTTCCTGCGACTGCCTTGTCAAGGTCAGAACCTAGATGTGCACTCACGTCCTCTATAGCCTCTCCCTGGGGATTAAGCCGCGTCTTGACGATATTGTGTGTCAAATCACGTTGTTGTTCGCCAGAAATATCCATCACGTCCAAACTAAGAACTATGAGGTACGTGGTGAGTAGGTTCGACAAGATTAAAATGAGAGCTTACGATAACATGGAACGTGCGGGAAAGTGATACCCATATGCACGGTTAATTTTTCCCCGCGAGACTTGTCAACCACTATAGACGTGTCCATGTTGACACGCCGGTAATCGAAAAATTCGATAGTCATGAAGGTCATAATGATAGCCGCAGACACCAATGTCACTGAACCGTATAAATCAGAACTTCGGCTTTCAACCTCCGAAAGGAAATGGGTACACACAAAATGCACCAGTTCGAGTTTTGATCTTCACGTCGTCTGCGGTCTTCGTTTCATGTCAGTGGATGGTTCTTCGGCTAGTACTGAACAAGCCACATCACCTTTCCAAAACCGTCAACGCCCTTGAATGAGCCACCAAACACCCCTTTCCCCATTTCAAAGGTAAAGAGCGTAGCTTAGAAACAATTGAAGACAGCAATAAGAAGTTGCTATAAGGAATGGTATACGTGGAAGCGGCAACAGACGCCCTTGAGAAATAGGCGGCTTACCTTCCTAGTTTAGAACTCAGCCGACTTGAAGGTGGTCAGAAAAAAAAAAATTTTCCCCTTGTCCAGTCAGAAACTTGCCAAGGCCTTGAAATGAGTGCGAGGAAATATTTTATACAATCATCAACCAGCTTACAAACCAGAGTTCCTCAACGGGACAAGTTCTTCGAGCTTTCAACACCCTTCTTACAAAAACGATCATGGATGAATTTTACAGAACGGAACTAGAAAGGGCACTCTCTGAACAAGACTATGGCATTGTCGCTTACCGCGTCGATCGCGATGCCTGCACAAACCATGTTGCATTCGCAATCATATATTTGCTAGAACAACGGCAACTCAGGGTGAAGCTCTCTAACCGTGGGTACCAAGTGAGTGCAAAATAGGTTCTCGGTATAATTATCAATGGTTTATCTGATCGACGCTTGCTCTCAACAGGACTGTTCTGGGTCTGATTCAGATCCTGAGGTCTTTGAATCCCTCGAGGACCTTCTGTTGGCTTGCAGCGCTATGTACGGCCAGCGAAGAAGAGAGCAGCTCGTAGCTAGGCTGTCACAGCTGGCAGAGGGCCAGACGTGATCATCTGACGGCCTGTTCGTGTGCTAATAATGTATATACACCAACCAAGCACTCTACCCTGTTCCAAGATGAAGACTTATAACAACTGCTGCTTTCCCAGTGATCCGTAACATGGCTGGTCATAGCCCATGCAATTCCTGTCGTGCAGTTTTGATTTGCTTACTCAAGGCTGTGCTTGCAATACAACCTCACATCATCAACCTCATCACTAAGGTATGTTGCTCATTTACTTATATAGCTCACCTGATATGTAATATACTGGTAGATATTTCTCTCATTCTGATGGAGGGAGTTTATAAGCGGAAGAAATTTGTAAAGGTAGGCAAAGGGACCCAACAGAAATGTGGCCAAGCCGGAGTTTTTGCAGAAATTCATACAGCAGTAGAAGATGTTGAAGTTGATGACGGTGATGAGTTCACTCCAGAAGAGTAAGAAATAGCAGCTGCAATACAATAAGATGCGGGTGATGTTCCAGTGAATAATGGACAGGAAGGAAGTACATGATGAGAAGGTAGTTCGGACTCTCAAAGTTCATGCCATTGTGGACATGGTGAAGAAAAGGATCAAGATAACTCCAGAGCAGAACCATGAGGCTATTCGTATTCTTCCAAAGGTATGTACATCAAGTTGGGTGATTGCGCAACCCTGCTAAATTCTGCATTAGATTGCAGGGCTTGCTCAACGGGTTACTGATAATTCCTCAATCGGCGAACAAAGGAGGTTACCGGCAATCAGACATCTCTTGCCTGTTGAGTGCCTACTCATTGGAATTCTGAGGACTGTATAGATGCTCACTGTCAAAGGATATACTGTCAAGTAGATTTATGTCACCCCATTTGGCACACTCTGGCTGTTATCCGTTTCGTCAAATACCTGCTCAAATCTGCATGTGGATACTGAGACTATCACAGACTCTACATGCCGATAGACTCACCCAGTTCAAGGCTACTTCGGATGCGGAGCGCTTCGACCGCTGCTTGTTTTGGCCCACTCCTACAAACTCCTTGCCTTCCACACCTTCCACACCTTCCACACCTTCCACTACGATCTAAGTGTTTAGAGACAGGTACCTGTATTAATGTAAGAAGAGCTCACCGTTCAGTTTCACTTCCCAAGTTCTTACATGGTCTGGACCAGCGGGATTTTTTCCCAGGTGAGCTGTTTCTTTTTCTGAGTAGCCTTTTCCATTTGAGAAAATTGCTGGATTCGATGCAGGTACTCTCGCTAGGAGCTGTGCGGGGATTTTAGTTGAGGTGGTGCATCACTAAATACTAATGGGTTGTTGTTGTCGGTTCAACATGCCGCTTATTCCATCACCATCCTTCCCTCGGGTCGAAATGTTTTCGTCTTGTGTTGAGTAGTCAAATTCGCTCTGGCCACCTTCGTTCTTCTCCGTAAACTCCATAATCTGGCCAATCCACCCGCTATTATTGGCAGCACCACCACAATCTCCACTACAATCAAGATACACTGCTCCGTGATATGCGTGAAATAGATCACTCTTGGATATAGGATATGGCTCTGGATCTCCCCCCCTGGAAGGGGAGACGATAAAGAGACGCCGGAGTCTGTTTTTGTATCCTGCTTTCCAAACACAAGCAATCTCCATAGTGGAGGCAGAGGTAGGGGAAGGGCCATCTAAGCGGTCGTAAATGCCACTTGAAGCAGCGGCAGCAGTGGCAGCAGTGGCAGCAGTGGCAGCTGTGCGAGAATAAAAGCGCCAGAAGCGGCCATTCGAGCATCAGAAGCGAATTTGGAGAGCTCAGTTACAGCTTGTCGTAATATGTCCATACGTGGCAGGCGCAAATACAAGGGGAGCGTGAATATGGCAACCGTAGTAACAGAAGTACAAAGAGTGTATTGTAGGTTCCTTGGTTCATTGTACATGTCTTGTCCCGACAACACTATTGTCCAACAACACAAGGCAGACCTTGTGTTCTTCAAAGAGATTGCTCAAGCGTATCGCTTTCACAACAGCAGCAGTGGCGTACGTGTTGTAAGAAAACAATTGGATTGCGTTTGTGCGAGATCACTGCGTATAATAAGGTGCGAATACGCTCAACCAATGTCTCTCATTGTACCTCGCGGCTCAGCGTAAATGCAGCTCACACTACTCCTCTTCACTGTCAGACCGCAGAAGCTCTGACCATGGAGCGGATCCAGGCTGCTCATGAGTATGTCAGAGACAAATTTTTACCTCTGGTAGGCCATGAGGGACTAGATATACTCAAGGCGACCTTTAACCAGTCGAATGGCCTTCTGGGCCTCCTCAAGCACGATACAGCTTGATGATGATCGTTTATATACAACAGGGTATGTTCTCCATTACTTATCTGCGGGTCTGTGCTGACCGTCTCTACTGAGTGCCCTTGATTCGTTAACCTCAGATGCATCTTTCTTCTTTGGCAAGTAACCGGCAGTCGTAGCATGAGGAGGCCTTGGACGTTTACGCTGGCCCATTATCTCGGTTTACTTTTGTTCCCGTATTTTCCGCTGTCTAAACCAAAACCAGTCCCTGACTTGCTTTTCGAATTCTTCGTTATGAGATCTGATCAGCTTGGGGGTTGCGGCAATGGTGGCACTTAGTCACCCACCTGTCCTTCAACTGCTCCGAGGAGTGCTACGCCAGGATACCATATCCCTGCTTTTAATACGCTGTCTAACATGTCCCTCTACCACTTCTCCTTTCTTGTAGCTCCCTCCAGCAGACTGCTCCTCTGTTGAATGGGGCTCCTGAAATTGTACTGGGATGAAATGTGTAGGAGGGACCTGTTGGTGGTGAACTCTGAAAATTATACTACTGAAGAACAAGCAGGAGTACTGGAGAACAGATGGTGAATGCTTTGTCAAAGTATATTGATGAAATAGTGATGTAGATACACATACCTGGAGAACAGATGGTGAATGCTCTGTCAAAGAGAGGATTCCCACAGTCTCCAGGGATTAATGGCCATGTAATAAGCAAACATACAATGAACAATAAACAGGGATAAGAGTTACATTCAACAGGACCTGAGGCATGCTCATTCCTGGTCTTTGGTGCACCTGATTGCATTCATGTCCCCGGTGATATTTGGGATGTAAAAGTGTGAGGGCTTCTCATGAGAAAGCATTTTTTAGGATGAGTGGTAGGTGGAAGGAGGTATGGGTTGATAGAAGAAGCAAGCTGTACACCTCCCACCTTTTATCTATAAACCCGTTATCTTATCCACAAATTGTTATCTCAAAGCCACTCCACTTTTTCCATAGCAAAGCGGTTGTGCGTCTAATTGAGCCAAGTATGCTTTGGACTAGGTCCCTTCTAGAGACATCTACTCTAGTTATATAAAAAATCCATTCCAGACTGGTTATAAATAACTATGAGAGAGAGTACAATATGAATGTGATCAAGGTATAGATGTATAAACACTCTGGACCAGAGGTGAAGGGGAACCGAGTATGGGCTTGTGTCCCAGGAGTAGAAGCCGGTGAATATGAGCGAGACTTGTTGGGTGTAGCGGACAACTTATATTCGCACTCAGTGACAAAGATCTTTGGGACTAGTTAACATGAAAGTGCGCTTCGGGATTACATAATAAACGCTTATCTAAGCATTAAGGAGTGCGAAGAAGGAATAGGGAATGGTTCAAGAAAAAAGAGGATTATCACAGCTCAACAGGACTGGGGTGTAGCACTCCCTTCATATGGCAGAGCTCTGAGGCTCGGCGAGGCATGCTATAAACGAAGGCCTATTGGTCCTCTACGAATTCGACACAGAATCGGCAGGACTGTCCGCGGCTGCAGGCGACTTGGCCCCTTCACCACCAGGTTGGGTCTGTGGTAACAGTGCGGCCTGGGCCTGAGCCTGAGCCTGAGCCTGAGCCTGAGCCACAAACTTCCATGCCAGGTCCCACAAAGCTTTCTGCTTGCTTTGAAGGAAAAGGAAGAAGGCGCTCTCGGCATTGGTGATACTCGCGTCGATGGTAGCTTCGTTCTGTTTGAAGTATGGCGCAAGATACATAGCGTAGATATAATTGGAGCCCTGAAAGACGCGCTAGTCAGGAAAGGAGAGACAAAAGAATACTGGCGATGACCTGAGTTTGTGGAAGAGCGAGGTACAGTATAAAGACCGTCTTAATCTCCCAATAAAACGGCACCCTGGAGCAAAAGCGACTGAGGTCCAACTAATACTACCACACAGAAGTGAACACCCCACCAGCTCAGAAGCCACTCTAGTGCATACTCAACGCCAACAAGGGCTCCCAAAATGGACCTGGCGGGGTTTAGATCATTATTAAGGCATATATCTATTCACGAGGCTTACCAATATTTGAGCAAGTGCTCCAAGTCGGGCTCAGAGACGGGTTTATTTGAGAGTGCCTTGTACGAAGCAACGCAAGGATGCAAAAATGCTACCCAAGCCCTACAGGAGACGTGTCAGCACCCTACCACCATTGTCGGACATTATTCAGGTTGAACTCCTTACGTCAGAAGGTGACTGAGAAGTTGCATAAAATCCATTGCCTGTGAATTGTGGGAGTAGCAGTAGATGATGTTGGAAACTAGGAGAGGGACTGGCAGAGGAGAACTGGTTAGCTTCGATATCATTTATATGAGGGGCGTCATTCATTTGGCGTTATATAGGCGGCTGGGGGCCTAAACACTTCAATGTGAGCACATGTCAACAATGACACCAGAAGTTACTCATAGATAGCTTATCTCGGAGTATTGGAACCAAGTCATCCCCAAAGAAAGTTCGATGCTCTGGTGACCACTAGTAGACTACTAACCGCGTAGGGGTGACTCTTATCAACCATGGATATTAACATATTGTCATTAACGGTGGTGAGTATCAAGGTACATCTGAAAACACTGTTCTAGTAAATTATTCGAAATGGACAGCAAGGCTCACCAAAATTTCCGCGATTTCTTCCCTGATTTTCATATGATTACAGTTGTCCTAGTCGTTCTGTTCGTCACGCAATCACTGAGCCTAGTAGTGACTGTAGTGATTATAATGAAGTACACAGGCTCTCCACCTCCATAATTTGGGAGGCTTCCTGACGCACTGACCTCCCTCAGGAACTTGCATTGCTGTTTTAGCAAATATATTTCTGAATTCTGGGTCTGGATACCCCTCCTTTGCTTTGAAACTATCTTATGTTCGCTTATGGTATACAAAGCCTGCCATGTCTTCAAACAGGACTGCAAGAATCTGCTACTTGAGGTAATCATTCGCTATAGGTATGTTCTTACTAAACTAATCGCGAAGACTGGGACTCTGAAACAACATTACAGCCTTCTTTATTTTCTGACGTGAGCTTCCGCGTCCTCACGAGTGACAAACCGTTCCCTTATTTCTTAAAGATACTCTCTACTCTTCTTCTAAACTGTGTTATGTGTGTTTTGAGAAGTAACAATGCGACTAACCTCATAGAAGTTGTCGTGAAGTAATCTCCGTGTTCGACCCAAATACTCTTCCATCTCTGACATGCGCTTTGGCTGGTTGATCATCATTCCTAGTGCACTTGGCAGCCGGCTTCTTCTCAATATACTCCAGGAGTATTTTAAAGGACAGGTCGGACAATCTTCTCAGAGCGGCGGATGGAAGGTTGAGATGCAGGGGAGTTGTGAACTGGTTGCAGAAACGACTGACGTTGGTTCGCTTGTATTGTCGGCTGTAGCTGGATAGCAGGACACCACAGACCAACGGCTCCTCTCATCAGTTTGTTGGGAGAGCGGGAAAGCAGTGATTTGCAAGTAATGGTATGACACTTATTGGAGTTGTGGAAATTGTTTACATGTATCTTGAACATGGGGATTTGCCCCTGGGGGGTGATAGGCACCTGGGCAGCTAAAGGAGTAGAAATGTGGAATAGAGATAGGGAGACAGACTGGAGCTATGGAGACAAGGGAGTCAACAGGAATTCATCAGATATGGAAATAGAAAAGGATGGATAAGGTCTGAAGCAAATTGAAGTAAGGGAAAAGGGAAAATGGGTGCATATATGCACTCACTGGGGCCATCTACCTCATTTGGGTGTGTAGCATGTGATACAGACACAGGAGATTGAAGGAGAAGCAAAAAGAAAAAGAAAAAAGGAAGGGAGCAGCATTTTCTCATCATTTCAATCAAGACTGGGTAGCATATACATGGATACCCAGATATGTATAGCACAGAGGGTCATTGCCCCTGTCCTGATGCAGTTTGTTTCCTTTTTCTCTCAAACTAACATTAGAATTGCAACAATGTATAAGTAGTACAGCCCTAGTTAGATAAATATCAGTTCCTCATGCTATACTACCTGATTGCTCCTTGTCTTATCTGGCACTTTGCAAAATTCCCAATTAGGAACACCTTCAGACTCAT